>CM021320.1:9996385-10014834 GCA_010645155.1 Tigriopus japonicus | reverse complement strand
ATTACGCCACTTTTACCAGATTCATCCTTTTCTTCCACAACAAGGACTACTTCTGCCGTAACAACTTCGATTCCCACAAGTATGACGGTTTCGTCAACAACAGGAACATCCTTCCCTGTTTCGAGGCCGAGTTTATTTCCTACCTCTTATCCAATTTCTGTTGACCGTCCGTTTCCTCAATTCACTACTACTGTTTCAACGTCAATTTCTTCGACTTCAATTAGAACTACAACATTTTCAAATAATTTTATTTTCCTAGACTCAGGTGAAGTCGTCAAATTTGAGGATTGTGGTGCTATAAAATGCCGCCCTAGTATGGTTACAAATACATTTTCGAATTTTAAGGGATCTATGAAGGAATGTTGTGAAAGGTGCCAAGCTGAACACATATGCTCTGTTTCGACTATATTCTTTGGGATAAGGATGTGCCATTGTGCTGAAAGTTGCAATAGAAGTGGATGGATATTTACTTCTGCCCAGATTGGGGTCTTGGGAGATATGTCGTGCCCTTAGAATCAAGTGGAAAGCAACAAAACCTTCAAACCAGTATTAACTTTGAAAAAGCATGTAATGCATTTTTTTTTCATTATTAACGAACATTTTTTTGTCTTGGCTTTACACCTAGATGGTATGTAGTATTTATGTCATTTAGCCTATTAGCTTGCATGAATTTTCTGTCTTGAAATAAATAAAACTATACCATTATTCTGCATTTTTTGGCATTGCCAAATTTCTTTTGACCGGTTAAAATCAGTTGTAATTGTGTTGAATTGCTTCAATGAATTCGATTTTTACCTTTGTGCTTGCTCATGTCTTGTGTTGAAGAGCAAAATGCGCTATGTTTATGCCTTGGATTACCCTGTTTTTGGGATTGGACAATTTTCAATTGGAATGGAGCATAGTTGCAAGTATTGAATTTTGACTTTCATTGTGCTAGATTTGACTTCCATTTTTGTGCTACTCTAGACAGATGTTTTGAAGCCACGTACATTTACGGTGGTTACTTCATAGAACTGATTACCAAGGGACACTGTTTTAATTGGTTACAATGAAAAATAGAACATTTTAAATTGATTGTTCGAAAAAAGACGGTGGTGCCAAAACACTCATTAAAAAGTTTAAATAGGTGGGAAAGATTTACGAGCTTCAGTGACTTCAAATTATTTTCAAGATATTTTGAGCATCTCGTTTAAAAGAATTTGGGTAGTAAAAGCAAATTGTGTCAAAGTTAAATTTTTCCTTTATTATTCTTTGGATTACTTACTATTCTTTGGATCTTTTATTATTTGGATTAAATCTCCATAATTCATCCCGTTCGTCCCCCAAGGGATAAACGGTTTATTTCTTTTAGGGATAAACGGAATTTTCTTGTTTTTGAACCTCTTTTATTTATAAGTTATAAGTTATGCCATGTCAATATGTTTCTTATAATCGTTGTACCAAACTAGTTTCAAGTATTTCATAAGGTCAACTTCAACTTCGAACCATTCTTTTATTTTTTGATGCGTCAATTACAGTTTTGTTCCATTCAAAATCCAAATGCATTCGGCTGAGAAGTGTTGCACTAACTGCATTTGTGTGATTTTTTGCAATTTGTTCAGTCAGAAATCCTAAAACGAGACAAAAGAAATTACAAAGTTTCACATTTTATGTTAAGAATGTGTTTGAAGTGTTCGTTTTATGAGTTGATTAATAAAAAAAGGAACTCAAATTACTCAATTTTGTCAGCCGTTTCATTCACCCTATCACTTTTTCACAAACTTGAATAAAGTACGTTGTTGTAGCGTTGTTTGTTGTCTTCTTTCGGCCCACATTGGAAAGTAAAAAAGCGCGGGAAAATACAAAACTCCTTCCTCTTGTTGAAGATGTCCTTGTTTATACCACAATCTGGCGCGTTCACTGTTCCTTCAAACTTTTCTACTTTATCAGATGGAGACAATGCTCCAATAACCTCAAATGCAACTATAAATTCCAATTAACCTTGCCTTAAATGTCTGTGTTTACGCGCTGATCAGCGCCCCCTTTGATCAAATCGAAACATAGTTGCCAGATGGTTATTTGTAATGCCACTCTTTGGGACAGCAGTAAACATATTCTTAGCAATCAAATTTCTACAAAATGTGCGCCTTTGATAACATAATGCCATTGCAATAAAATAAACTACTGAAAAAAATCCTGAACTTCTGTGTAAGGGTGGCATTATTACTCACTCCACCAGGTGACAACTATGTTTCAATTTGATTACAGGGGGCGCTGATCAGCGCGTGAACCCTGACATTAAAGGCAGGGTTAATTGCAATGAGTTAATAGTAATTTCATTTTAATGTAATTGTACTCATTGTAGTAATGAATAATCACATGCCAGCCAATTTTATTGGTGCTTTTCAATTTCAAATTGCAATTGCATTTGATCAAAATATGAAGCTTTTAGTTACACCATTTCATAGATTTTTCCACACATTCCCAAAATTGATTGTTGCGTTTTCTTAGATGCTTCTCTTACAACTTGCCCTAAAACAAGGTGAAAACTAGGAAAAAATGCAACTGAATTCAAATTTAAGTAAAGTTTATCAATTGATTTTAAGGGCCATTTCAAGTGCAATGTTATATTTAACAATAAAGTTACCGTAATTACATATATGTACTTTTTAATTTCAAGTCAAAAGCCATCGATTACATTTTAAAAGTAACTGACCAAGGTTTGTACTCCAAGATACTATTGTTAAATGATATCTTACTGTACCACATTATCATCATTACATTGCTCCACAAAGTCTCAAACAAACGTCAAGAATTGTCCTTGAACTTTATCAGTGTTGTGCACTAACTTCAAGCATCAATAACGTGAACAAATTACACCTGAGGAGCACGAACTATAAAGAATGTAAGTAAAAAAAACATCGCAAGCGTACAAATTAAGAACGATGATTTCATGAGGTGCTCATCGAATAACAAAATAATTTTACATTTAAAGAATCTTGTGTTTCCATAGAATTTAGCACTCTCTTATTAGAGTGTATTTTTCAAAACTTCTTCTGAATAAGTCTCATGACGAGGCGTGAAGATTTCTGGCAAATAAGTTAACCTAATTAATCAAGCCAGTTGGAATGAATTGTTTTTTCGTTTTTCCTAATCATTTAAGTGATCATTATGGGGACGGGAAGTTTAGACGAATAAACTTATTCGGCGCGCGGTCAATAGGTCACAAGGTAAAAAGGTTACGGTGAAAAATCACTTCCATGGACATAACTGTGTTCCAGCCGCAATATATCTGAAGCCCATGGGCAGATCTCAAAAGAAGGGTGTACACTTGACTACATAATGGTGAAGGAACTCCCTCCTCCAAGATCTGCTGGATCCGAGGTGAGTTGTGACCATGATCTGTGAACATTCCTAAAAAATGTTGGGAATGATATCCTATTGACTTTACTTATGATACCTTTACCTAAGCATAATTGTGTTCCCTCGGTTAATCTTGGGGTCCCATGGGACAGTCTTCAACCAGGGAAGATCTCAGGGTCCTTGGGTTCACTCCCTTAGCTACCTCCAGAGCTGTGTGGGTCTGAGACCTTTTTACGGTCACCTTTTTATTGTGACATATTTACCCTCTGACCTTTTTACTGTGACCTATTCACTTGTGACCTTTTTGCTTGTGACCTTTTTACCTATGATCACTTATTGTTACTTTTTTGGCTTTATTCGTAGCGAAAAATTTAATCGTCTAATTTGGATTTTATTCGTCTTTTTTCCCTTTATTCGTCGCGAAAAAATTATTCGTTTAATTTGGATTTTAGTCGTCTTTTTTGTCTTTATTCGTCGCGAAAAAATTATTCGTCTGATTTGGATTTTATTCGTCTTTTTTCATCTAATCCGACCAGTTTACTCTTCAAGATTTTTTCTTCAAGTTTTCAAATCAAATAGAAACTTTAATAAAGTTCAACGCCAAAACTTGGACCAAAGTAATAGCTTGATGGTCAGTTGCGTTGTTGCACGAAGAAAAATATGTTTAATATTTAGAAATTAACTCGCAGAGTTTCCTGATCCACAACGAATGGAAAGGTCACTTTTGGATTGGAAAAGCTATCTGACCACGTGATCAATGAATGTGGGAGCGAATCTGCTTCCAAGTAAAGGTCTTACCCCCTGGGCACTTTCCCGCATGTTAGTTTTATAGATTTTGCCGTTTTGCACAATGGGGCAGGTGTTTCCCCCTGGGCCTTACATTTTGTCTACTCTGTGGGCAGGATTTTTTATCGCCTTATTTCGTCTTTACTAGCAATTATTTCGTCTTTTTTGTCGAGTAAGTTAGTTTTTTGTCTTTTCTCGTTTAATGAAAACATTCATCGGTGTTTTTCGTCGAATTGGGCCATTTTATTCATCTTCGTTCGTCTAATCGGATAATTTTATTCGTCTTTTTCCGTCAAATTTGCCAATTATATTCGTCTTAACTTTCTGTCTCTAGTGATTAACCTAAAACTACTGTAGGTCCAGATCATTGAGATCTATGAATAATTGATCTAAGGCCCAGATCGGCACCTGATCATAGATATCATCAGAGGCGAGATACTTATCTAATTTGGAGGACAATTTTCACAGGGAGCTGACCAAAGGTTGCTTGAATAAAATTGAAATTTCCGATGATAATTCCTTCGAGTATGTCCAAAACGCGTTAAAGGTATAACATGGAATGACACTTAAGTCTAATTTCCTAGAATTAGCTAGTCTATGATAAACAAAAATGGCAAAATTAGACAGTCAGCAACATTTTAGATTGAGAGTTTAAGAAACTAAGCAAGTCAATTAACTTGATCTTTAACTTTTTAAAGCTATCCTTAAAGTATGTACTTAAACTCTTCAATGTGGTCATTGTCAATGGAGCTCAGTAGAATAAGAAACAATACAGTGGTCCAGATCAACTTCAAAAGGGGGACTGAACCATTATTTCGTATCCGCCTAGAGGAGGAGCTAAGGCACGATTTTCATACACGGCATATTCTATCTCATGTATGATCTCTTATGTTTTGCCCCGTTTTGAGGTTTTGATGCTACCAATTGAAGTCAATGACTTTTTCTTTTCATTATTGTCCATTGTGAAGTTGCGAAACAAATATCCAGTTTTTGCCCTTAATATCTATAAATTATTGAAAGTTATTCGTGAAATCACTAGTTTAGAGAACAATGATTGAAAGCCTGAATGTTTCATAGTAACACACAAACATGATTGATATTGATAATTCAGTGCTTTTCCAGGGCCATGGAAGACACAGAGAATGGATCCACGTCTGACAGGGGATCTGAACTATTCCTTGACGAAATGTCAAACCCAAACAAGTGGAGGATTTACCTTGATCCAGAAAATAATCCAACAAATGAAAAATTAGATGGCTATTTCAAAGACATCTGTCAAAACAAGGCATTAACAAACCGAGTCCAGGAAATTGCCGGTGATAATCAACTTGAGTTTTTACATTTGCATCGCCAGTGGTCTGTTCAAGTATTAAACCCATTAAACCATATTGTTCTTAAACAAGTCACCACAGTTTTGACCACCATGGATGATAAGAAGAAAGGTTTATGTGAACTGTCAACGAAAAACAATTGTCTGCAAACGGCTTTGAGGTCCGGTGACAGGTAATTCTGAAAGTGACTGTAAAGTCTTGAATTCTGGAACATTGTTATCACTTTACTCCTCTGCAGGCTTGTCATTGGTGAGCTGTTATACCAGGAATTTCTGTGCCATAAAACTGATCCCGAAGCAGAGTAAAGCCCGGATAAAGTTGCCATTTTTCAACCCAAAATTACAATTCATTTATTGAACTTTGGAATGTAAATGTCTCACTAGGGCAAAATTTTTTATTCGCATCAGATAAGCTTTAATGCATCTCAGTTATCTCTATCGATCTCAAAAATATCTTTTTATCTCAATTATATTTACATGAGGTTGAAATCGTCCTTTATCTTGAAAAACCGAAACCATAAGAAGCTGACTACAAAATCATATGTATGCAAAGTTCACATTAAAAAATTAAATTGCTTATCTGTTCGATGTTGGAAAATCGAAAATTTCGATTTTGTTGTTAAGTCCATAATTTATAGTGCTTGTCTGCTTTCGGTTTCAGTAGGCATAAGCGAAACCGAAACAAAAATTTCGGTCCGAAAGTACTTTTGCCCATCACTAGTTATTTCTATTTTCATTCATTCTTTTGCTTCTTTTACATCATCCCACCACAGAAATATTTTTAGTAGGTATGCTATTAAAATTCAACAATTGATTTGCGACGAAAGGTCAAGTCTTGGCATAGAAGGTACCCTTATTATAAATATGTCAACACTCGTATGCATAAAAGAACAAATGAGCCAACAGGCATAAAACAATAGGAATCAAAGCCATTGTGATTTCACAATTGAACTTACTCTTGAAATGAGAAAATTATAATTATGCCAACATAATTTTGGGTGTTAATTGAATTTTCCAACTTTATCCGAGCCCTAGTGACCAGATTAATGGTACCAAGTGCATAAAAAAACAATTGACAATTGACGATGACATTAATTATGCCATGGAAACCTTCGACTCCTTTTACCCTCAATCCACTCTCAAGAAAGTTGCTTCCTTCGGCTTTGGTCTTGTTTTGCCATGTCTTTTTGGCATTTTCCTAACATGCTTTGATATTTGGCAAGACATGAATCTGACCCTTCAACTTGATGAACTAAGTCGGAATGAGACTCTTTCCAAAGATGACACTTTCAAATATGGAAAGGCATATGGACTCAGTGCTGCGAGTCAGATTGTCCCATTTGTCTTCTCGTTACCCTTGTGGATTTGGATGTTCATAGAAGTCGTTAACAAATTACAAACATCGACAGGTTATGCTCAAGTTCCAAGGGACGAAGGACAGGAAACAAGTCCCAAGGAAAGGCTCACCAGGATTTTGCAATTTATAGAATTTATTATATCATCATGTCCACCTGTTGCATTCATAATAGTATTTCGTGTACAATATGCTTTGCGCAAAATATCCTGTTTGAAATCAGTAGTTTGGGCATGCAATTCGTTTTCGGCAACCTTGATCGTTGGGATTGGCTTGATCCGAATCATTAAATCCTGGATGGCAACCTTTGGAGATGAAACTTACAAGTCGGAGTACCAACAAAATTTACAAATCATAGAACGGCAATTTGGTTTTGGTACCGTCATTGAGTCTTGTCTGGAAGCAACCATGCAGCTGGGAATTCAAATATGGCTCTTGTCCCGAGAGGAACAAATCGCACCAAAATTGGAACACGGACTATTTTTGGGCTCAATGCAGATCATTTTATCAATTTTCACTTCAGAGGAGGAAATCAATGCCTTTCAAGTTCAACTGATCCTAAAACTCCTGCTCACTTGCACCTCGCTTATTTATAGCGTATCTGGAAGCTACCGATTCATGAAAAATCAAAATATCCCGCTTCATCACTTGGCATTTCTATTCCTGTCCAACATTTGTCAACTTTGGGCTCGAGTTAACGTGATGTGGGCGTGGTGTTATCACACCGAAGATAGATCAATGGCATGGCAGTCCACTGGAATGGGTTTATTTTTGTTAATTCATGGGATTATTGCGTTCGTACTTAAAATCCAATTTTGGAAGTCTTCCAAAGGTCTAAATCTAAAACCTCATAATGGCATTGCTTTTGCATTGGATCTGACTGGCAGCACCATTCTTCTAGTGAGATTGCCAAAAGTGGACAAAGACAACAAAACCATTTCTCAAGAGAGCTGGACACTCCAAAGTTTTTACTTTATTTTCAGCTTTGCCTTCAACATTATTTTTACAGTGATCACTCGGTGTTATAGTAGCAACCCTGAAAAACTTAACGAGACATTTGGGGAGATATTTGCTTGCTTTGTTATATCATGTATTGGCCAATTCGTTTATTACACTCTTTACGGTCACCCATGGCGAGCAATTATTCGAAATAGGTTTAAAGAAAAGTTGAAGAAATTCAAGAAGTTTTTGATCAAAAAGTGTAAAAAAGAGTGAACAACGTATTGCAAATGTGTTAATCAAACATGGAATAAAACTATCTTTAATTTCGGGTGTCTGAGTTTTGCGGATTCTACAAAAAAAACACTGAAAAGAGATATTACATTCATTTAGAGTACAATTTGTTGTTTGCACAAAAATTGCAAAGAAATTGAAACGACATTAAAAAGCTATCTTGAAATTTTGGCCCAAAAAAGTCACCCAAATCTCGAAAAAAGGCTGAAATTTAGCTTTAAAAGCACAAAATGGTCACCTCTTTAATATGGGCAAGTTCAACTCATTCTGATGTTTGGAACCAGCCGAGTCTGCATTTCTTGGCCCTTTGGAATTTTCAAGGCCGATTTGTTCAAGTATTCCCCTTTAGACCTCTATGATCATTCATTGTTTCGTGGAAAGTTGATAAAACAGCTTCCGTTCTGCTCTTAGATCATTTATTAATCACTAGATAGCGTGCAAACTTTAGTCAGGCTGATTTGGCAAGCGGGGCGGAATGCATTGAATTTATGAGGAAAAGTTCACCCTCACAACTGTTGAGTTGACAGTTAGTGTGACCAAACATACGAATCAAGACCAACTTTTTAAAACTCGTTCTTGAAGTGACAAGTTAGTTTTTGTCCAAATATGTATTGGATTAACCCTGAATAACGCAAAAGCTTAAATTTTTATTCTTCCTACCAGTGACTTATTCAATGTATTGGCAAAAAAGTTCCTAGTTGTAATATTCAAATCCAAGGCATGGTCACCTAGTGACGTCTTCGGTCCTTTCAAGAAAGTGACCACAAGCAATAACAAAAAATGACCCAAAAACATTACTCAATTCCCCATTTGATTCATCAATTGCATGGTTGACATTTGCTTGGTCAAATATTTCCAATGTTCCCGCACTTTTGTCCGCTCGACAGTTGGTGAACAGAGACACATTTTTAGGCTTGCCCTCACTCTAGTATTTAATAGATCTCAATGGTTCCGCTTCGTGGTAATAAATTTTCTCTTCCTAAGTCAACCCGTTCGCTATTGCTTCATTGTGTTGTCTGTCTTCCACATGAATGGAGCCAGAATGTCAACAAAGCAAAATTTGTGTGAGCATTAGATTCCCTCAATTTTCAAAGTGTCTTCTTCCAAGAAAGATTTGAAGCGCGAACACTATTTACAATTGACAACGGAAGACATGGAGCTTTTCCAACAGTATTCCAAAGTCAATGACCCAATCAAGTTTCTTGTATTCTTGGACAGGATCAGCCATTTGAAAGCGAATATTGGCGAGGTTTGTCTTGCTGATACTTGAGTTTGAAAATTTGACATATATTTTCGTTATCAAGTTTCCTTTTTTAGAATCCTGACAATGGCAGTCTCTCCGATTGGGTTTCATTGAAGGGGAGTGTACAACAAATGGATCTGAGCACAGAGCACGAGGTAAGTAGCTCTTTACCCACAATATTAGGAGTAGGAAGTTGAACTTGCTTTTGAACAACCTTAAAGTGCATTTCTTTATGTGCATTAAAAAATATGTTATCTGTTTGTCCATTCTTTACTCTTCTGTTCACAACTAAACTTTAGTTCAATTGAGCAAGCTCATGTGGTCAACGTCAAATGTGAATGAAAAGATGGGTCATTAAAAGTTAGGCTGGAGCATGAACCGCTGAATTTCACTGGACTGGGAGGCTAACAAGAGGAATCATGATTTCCATTAGGAACAATTTAATTACGTTCTTCTGCAAATGAGGCCTTGCTTATGTTTATAAGATTACGAATTTCAATTTTCAGCTCAATCGAACGTGGAGTCAAAAGTTATGCTCTCTCAAAGTTCAGTGCAAATCCTACCGAGAAGGAATGAATCAGCCCTTTTTGGGAATTGCTTTACCACAAAAGGGCAAACTCATTCATTCTATGTTATCTTCAGTACATAAGTTTGAGAATGTACAACTTTTCACTCCGCCATTCGATTGAGCTGAAAATTGAAATACTTCGTCTACTGAACAAAAGCAAGGTCTCGTTTGCAGAAGAACGCAATTGAATTAATCCTTCTGGAAATCATGATTCTCACAGTTAGCCTACCACTCCAGAAATTCAGTGCTTCTTGGCTAGAGCCAAGGAAATCTTTAACAAGAGGAAAGAGTCTTGTTTATTCCCGCGCTTTTTTGCTTTCCATAGCGGGCCAAAACAAGTCAATAACAACGCTTTGGTAACATACTTTATTCAAGTTTTTGAATGTGAAAGGGTGAATGAAACGGTTATAACAACACATACACGGTCCACAAGTGTTGCATACACAGAGCTGTAGGGGTAAATATCCAATAATTGTATCCGTGCCCTTCAGAACCCTCCTCCTCGCTCACTTCATGATTTCATCAAGAAACCAACCATGAAAGATATAATGTACATTCAAGTCATCTCTGGCCAAGATGAACTTGCCGTTCTAAGCTATTGATAAAATCTTTTCCAAAGATCAATTATGAATGGCTCTCCTTGATCAACATTTACGAAGGATGCAATTGGAATTTTGGCCTTGAATAAATTAAAAAAAAAGAAATATCTACTTCAAAACTGGTCTTAAAAGTCTTTGGAATTCAAAAACGACCAACTCCAGTTGGTCTAAAACATGGTGGTCAGCTTGTTGTGAGTCATAATTGAGTCGCAAAAACAATCATTGATCACAACAAGAGTTATAACAAGGACAGTGATCTTGTTTTCTTCAAGACCCTAATCTATCTACAAGACCCCATATGAGCTGAATCTGATCCGATCCAGATATGAAGTTTATCAAGATCTGATCAAGAGATATAACACACTAAATAAGGAATTCGGTCAGCACCAAAATTATACTCTAATCTTGACAATTGTCCTTATATCCAGCTTTAAAAGTACACAACTTATCTTCAACTCGTTTCTAGGTTCATTTCAACCCTTCCCTTCTGGATCCTGTGCTCGATGAAAACAACTGTCTCTTAAAATTTGCTTGTGACAATTCCTCCATCCTTAAAAAATTATTCAAGTTCAATTTTCTAAATGATGAGTTACTGGAGACCGTAAACTTGGGAAACGGAAGAGAAGCCAACTCTATTATCGGGGCTGCCCAGATCCTTTGGGATCGTGAATTTCCCTCCAAACCAATCTCAGAATCAGGATTCATTCCCGAAAAGTTGCTAGAAAACTATCTAGACATCCCACTAAACTTCAAAGCTACAGTTTGCATCATCAAACAGATCTTCTCAATCTGTGAGACATTTTTCAAAGCCCAGGATCAAGGACAGGGTGCCTCAACAATGTGTCTCTCAACAATGTGTCTCAACAGGTTGCAAGAAAACATGAAAATAATACAAACTGCCTTGGATGTTTGGGTATTTTCCCCAGAAGAGGTGTCAAATAGGGCATCACTGTGGACAGAAGAAGATTGGTTAGAAACCGCATTTGCATCATTGACAAACCAAGTACCAAACTCTGGGCAGAATCAGCCAAATCCAAAACTTCAAGAGTTTCTCGATGAAATCTATCCCAACCAATTAAAATCAATTAGGATTTTAGGAACATTTGTATTGGAACAGCTCCTTGATTTCAATGGTCATCAAATGGAGTCTTTGGTTGAAAGACATGCAATTTTTGGGGCAGAAAACTTCAAAAGAAATGTCTTCGAGGCTCTTTTTGCTTGGCAATCACACCATCCCAAATGGACCACGGTGTTTTTTGGTCTGGAATTGTTTGGAAACACTTGCAATGAATTTGATTTCCTTATCATTTTGGGCCAAATCAAAAAGATCCTGTATGTGAATTGCAATCATAACTTAACCAAAGACATGATTGAGAAGGTGAAAAAACAAGCCGACAAAATTTTCAATTTCCTTCAAAAGAAGCTACCTTTGAAGAGAGGTTGGGAGTTTGAATCTTTATTATGTTACGAAACTTGCGAGACGTTCATTACTTGCAAAACTTGTCGGCCTTTTTTGGTGAAAGTTTCTAGCTTGGAATCGGCCCTAAATCAGATGATGATGGGAAAACTCAAACAAGACATGGAACAACCAGAGGCGGTTGAAGACTATGAATTGTTGATCAAAATATACCTGTTTTACGCTTTGCAAAATCGACCAATCTTTGATGACAAACAAGCCGCCAAGCATCATTCGGAAGTAGTCAATTGGTCCAAGGAAAAACTGTTCTTGTGGACTCTGCCACAATTTTGGGTACTTCAAAATGAACCTCAAAGAATGCTTCTGAAGAGTAATGGTAAACATGGAACCGGCACAACGGAAATTTTCAAGATTAAAGTAGCCAAATTGGCTGAAGATCCTGGGAACAAAATTGCGTTCTTGGTTGGTGTTCCTGGTCTTGGACGTCATGAACAACTCCTGACCAAAGTGCTTCGATTTCATTTTCAAAGGGGCAAAATAGACAATGTCAAAGTTGGAGAAATTTCACCCAGACAGAACATCTCCAAGATCTTGCGTAATTTGTTCCCGAATTGCACGGATCTGAGTCAAATCCATGTCTTCATAGACGAGGCTTCTCAGGGTCACAATCCTGTCATCGAAGAGTTCATAGCTCAACATCATGTGAACTCCAAAAGTGTCATTTGGATTGTGGACAAGGATTATTCCATTGATTTGTCCTTAGAGCATGGATTTGTTAGGGAGGACCGGTTGATGACTAATATGCGCAATTCCGAAGATGTCGAAAGAATAATAAGTCTTGCCAATCATGGAGAACGCCAGTTTTTGAAATCTTCAGAGGAAATGCGGGATGAGGCCTTGACAGATGCTATTCAGCGAGCGTTTTTAGAAGAGCCCAGTGTAAAGAAAGTTCTGTTCTTGGTGGGAAAATCCTCATAGAAGAAAGAAAATCAAGATCGGCTTTAAGCAAAAACACGGGATTCAATTCTATGGAAGTTTTAAAGTGAGTATTTTATTGATTTAATTCCAACTACTCCAAACTACTGTTGGAAAAATCTAATTTTTCTCACGCGAGGTTGCTAGCTTTAGGTTTGCCATTCCCCCTTACATAGTGCGCCATCTTGTGAAATCAAGAAGCAGTTTCTCTTTGCAAAGCGCCCCTGAACCAAAGTGGAATGAAGCAAGGGGTGCCATTTGAGTTGGCCTCCAGAAGAAAGCTTTGTTCCTCATTGCATTCAACTGAAAAATGCTGGACCCTGAAGGCTTTTTGACAGACCTAGTTGGGCAACCTTTTGTGATTGGTGATTGGATTGTTTCCATCACTACTACTCCAGACCTTATCAATAGGGAACAGAAAAACAGATCTTAACTAAAATTCTAATTTTCCAAACTCTTTCCCATTTTTGAGCATTTTTTTTTTTGAGGCGAATTTTCCTGCCATTTTGCATACATTTCTGAGAATTTACACTTTTTCGGGGAAGTTTTGCTAATTTTCAACTATTTATGACAAAAGACAAAAATCGACAAAAATCTTTGTCGATTTCTTATGGATTTTTTGGAAAAAAAATTATTATTTTTTGTTTTGCAGAAACTTTATTTATAAACAATCCTTCAGCTTCCATGAGATAAAACGGACGAAAATATGTGGTTTCGCATGTACCCCTGAAAGGGAGTACACTTAACCTCTTTTTCCCCAATACGTAGGAGGGTCCAAAACTCAACAAGTACGAAGTGTTTCTCCCATGTTAAAAACTCGAGGGCCTGTATCCTTACCACCTCATTTGTGAAAATTTGGCCTAAATATATACATATCTTGTACACTACCAATGACTTTTTGTAAAAATCTAAATTCTAATTAGCTATTAAAAAACAAGAAACACCATTCATTCAATAAGCATGGCAGAAATATATTAACCAGAGGCACTGAACGGGTACAAAGCAAAAGCAAACATCATAAGCATGATAAATTGAAAGTAAAAATGAAATTTAGGCACACAATTTCAAATCAAGAAAGATTGAGCAATAATGCTATCCAAGATTCACAATTTAAATGAAGATTTCAGAGTATGACAGCTAAATAAAAAGTGAAACATAAAGGAATGATTTTCTTGAAAATGGTAGCAGAAATGTGGATCAAATAACAAAATTTTGTAATCAAATCCCACCACAGTATCATTTTGGTTAGAAGGAGACATACATGGATCATATTTGCCAAAGGACAACAAAGTTCATCACCAAGAATTCTGGTAGACAGGACTTTAGTAGATTGGTATATTGGGTATATTTTGGTAGCTTGAAAGTATTCCGATTGGTTTTAGTCCTTGACCCTGAATTCTACACTTTTCTGAATTCTTCTTGATCTTTTGTGTACTTGGAGTTTTTACAACCCAAAGATGGAGAGCACTCTTGGTTATTGTTCATCAATGGATAATGAACCAAGGTAGGAAGGGGAGAGTAAAAGTAGTCCATTTGGAAGTTCTTCTCAACATTTGCTTCTCTGTTAATTTTCTGC
This sequence comes from Tigriopus japonicus, assembly GCA_010645155.1. NCBI lineage: Eukaryota > Metazoa > Arthropoda > Copepoda > Harpacticoida > Harpacticidae > Tigriopus > Tigriopus japonicus. The sequence goes on along the minus strand of CM021320.1, from coordinate 10,000,411 downwards.
GTCGTTGTTTAAGGTAAGGAAACATTAGCCACGGCAATTTAAGTTGGGGAAAAGTATTGAATCTTCCTAGTGCTCGAAACATTTTTGACCGAGATGTGTTGAGATTGTAAATCACTGGAAGTAACGTAGCATATGGCTGAATATGCTACATTCATAACAACACATGGGTATGATGATTAGGGTTTCAAAATTTCCAGCAAAACATTGCTAGGTAAAAGTGTTTTGTTCAATATTTCTCATTTTTATAATCAATTCACAATTCAAAATGTTGATGCCAATTTACTAATTTTAAATATGAGGCATCCAAATTGATCCGAATTATGAAACAAAGATATCCACAGAGACCGGCAAAACAATTTTAATCATTTTATGACGTTTTCAAAAACTTGCTATATTCACTTTTTTTGATGTCCATTGCTGTTACTTAAATTGTTATTTTCTCGGCTTTTTTGCCAACTCAATTTACTTTCAAGGTTCTTTTTATGTCATTTTTGTCTCTCAACTTGCCATCTGTTCAAGGTCAATTAAAACTTTGCGTGGCTTTGAGATCCTACGAATTTGTCAGAAATTTGAAACCCAAATAGTGTTTGTCTGTAACTGTTGGTCCTTCAATGCTTTGAGATTTTCCGGTATATTTCCTTTGTACAGGCATGTCAATATGCATTTCCACTGCATGCCATCACTGGCTCAAACGGAAAAAAATGGCACTGAAGACTGAGAACTGGCAACATTGCAATGAATTCTTTCTTTGATCCTTGATCACTACTGGCAAAGCAAAGACGAGTCACGTACGTACAGTACATATTGAGATCAAGGCAATTGTGAGACTGTCTCAAGTCTTGAGGATTGGGAGCCCTCCCAGAATGGCCAAAGGGGTGAAAATGGCTCATCATATCACTAACACAAATTCAAAGGTTTGTCTAATTTTGAAATTCACTCGTTTGTTTGGTGGCTAGTGCTTATGGGAAAAGAAGAATGCTGACTGACTGAGAATGAGTAGCAGCCCGTGAGTAGACTGCCTCATGTCCCGTTTTGAGCAGAAAGAACGAGTTTTCAAATCATGAAAGCCGCGGGAGTCAATCAAAATGAAGGGGAGAGTTTTGGACCCTCCTGTGTATAAACCAAAAGGGGATCGGGCGAAGTTATATGTACTCCCTTTCAGGGGTACTTGGGTTTCGAAATGTTCATCAAATAGGACATGTGTAAGGTTGCTTCAAGTGAGCGTTTTAAATCATTCCGCGGGCGGCAAAACAGGGCCGTTGGCTGTGCTGAGCTGCTCAGCCCATTTTGGCGAATCCAAGTTTTTCCCATTTTAACGTGCATTTGATGATTCTAGGTCCCTGGAAACGATCTAAATTTTACGTTTTGATCCCTCTGCTTTCACTTGGTTGAAAATATGCCCAATTTGTTTGCTAGAAAATGATACAGAAAAGATTAGATCTTAAAAGAAAGAAGCGTTAAAAAATAATGCATTTCTCTGTAAGTTAAGTACTTTGAAATATTTAAATGATTCTTTGGAACCCACTGAATAAATCAGCATCTTTGTATTAGTGTTTGGATCAATGTTAAGTCCTATTTTTGCAATAGCACAAGGCTTGCTTACTTGCTTTTATATCAATCACCCTAATAATATTTTTTGCATATTATTGACCCAATTCCAGCCAAGGTATCCTTAAGTGAAATACCGATCGTTTCCAAGGACCTAGAATCATCAAATGCGCGTCAAAATGGGAAAAACTTGGATTCGCCAAAATGGGCTGAGCAGCAAAGCACAGCCAACGGCCCTGTTTTGCCGCCCGCGGAATGATTTAAAACGCTCACTTGGAGCAACCTTGTGCATGTCTAATTAAAGGTGTACTGAAGTTAGGTCCTCCGTTTAATTTCGTGATCACGAGGGTTGTGCAAATAATGCAAATAAAAGGGTCAAAAATGAATCAAAGAACGCAACAAAAATGACAAGGATGCAGCAAAAAATGCAACAAAAAATTCCAAAAAGGCAGCAAAAATGCAACAAAAATGCAAAAGAAAATGCAAAAGGAGCGCACAGTTGAGGTAAATTTGAGTAAATGAAATATCATTTGATGAATGAATAAAAATTGAGGCCCACAGAGACCTTCAAAACATTCATAGCTCTTGATTTTTCATTGCAAAATTATCATAATAAAAATGGTTGTAAATCAAATTGTTGTCAGTGTAGTAAAACTTTGCATGTGGGTCTGAATGATCTGCACTTGGAATAGATTCGTGCTCTCATTGTCATTTGTGGACTTAAAATCTATTGTCATTACTTTAAATACAAATGTCAAAGAGAAATCTCAAACATTTTAAGCTAGAAGTTTTCCAACATGGTGCTCAAAAAAGTCTTCTCTTCTTTACTTGCATTATATCTTTCATCCAATCAAGAAATTGCACTTTAGGAGTTAATAGATGTGATTGATCATGAAAACCTCAACTGAAAAAACAATTTCATCCAATTCAGCATGGCAAAGGAAAGAAGAAAAGAAAATTGTTAAATTTCGTGAAAAATATCAAAGGCAAGAAAATATCAATGTTCTTTAAGAATTTGAGAAAAACACCACATTTCGACAACAAGGCTAAAAATGCAAATAAAAAAAGAAAAATGCACCAAATTGCGATTATACGCCAAAAAATGCAAAAATGTATATAAACCGAAATAACGAATAAAAGCAACAAATCGGAAAAATTGAAATTGGATGCATTTTCATGAAATGTGCAGCCCTACGTAGTGATCACCACCCTGTCAGATTTTTGTTGCCTTACGTCTGTAATCATGAATTATGTATATCGTTCCTTGTTTGCCTGTTTCAGCCCTCAAAGAACTGTTCAGACGAGGAGCTTGAGCACTTCTTTAACCCTTCTAATCAATTGCGTCAAATTTTAATGGCACCTGAGGATTTAGCATGCGGAATTGAGTCGGACACTATTTTGGTTTGGGATGTTAATGATATCGAAATAACCACTCAACATCGTGCTAAAACAAAACTCATAACGGCATTCATGATTCAACAAACCCATCAATTACTTGAAGAACAAAAGCCGATGCCTCTTTTGAAGCCTGATTTTTCCCAAGTTTTCGGACTGAATATTCTCAACAACATGAAGTTGATCAACTATGCCCTGATGAGTAACAAAATACCGTCAGAAAGGGGAACCAGGGTTCAATATTATTGGAATTATCAAAAATTCATGACCAAACATGGTGATTGCCTTGCTCAATATGGACCGATCAAAGCCATAGAACAATATCATATGATCCAAACACAATCGCCAAACTTAACAATTTCCAACTATCCTCTTCTTTTCTGGGTGCAATTCGAAAACGAAAAAGTTACGTTCTACATTGGATTGAAAGGCCAGAGCCTCAAAGAAGTGAATCCGAGTGCTTTGGGTCTCAGTCATCCGGAAAATGTTCCAGTTCGTGAAGTTTTCCTGGCGAAAATGGTTCCAGTGTTTGCAAGGTGGAAAGGTGTTCTGATCGCCGAAATCATTTGGCGTAAAGCTATGGAAATCCCATGGGATAGATGGTTTGTACTGAAGCGGCTTTTTTCAATCTGGTTAAGACTTTACGAGGAAAAGCGGCAGCAAAGTTATCAATTGGATCATTCTCAAATGACTTTCCCATCCAAGAAGATCCGGATGCAATTGCTCAGAAACTTTCTGAGAGATGGGTAAAGAAAAATATACATCTATACACTTGTCCCTTAAATTTATTATATTCCTTCATTTTAATAATGATAAACCCTATAGGCACAAGGTGGGGCAGGAAATTTTGCGCTCCCGATTACACCAATAACGAACAAAATTTTGATAAGCGTTGTTTACGTTTAAAGTACAATTACGTTAGCACGTACTGTACCGCACAATCTGACATCCAAGATTTCATTTCAATATGTAATTTTTTTTGACATCTCTTCAACCCAAACATTCATTGTGCTCTTTTGTACTTTGAATGTTTCATAAAAAATCGATGCCTAAAGGGCTAAAGCATATTTTTACCGCCATAAG
>CM021320.1:9974757-9990891 GCA_010645155.1 Tigriopus japonicus | reverse complement strand
GGGATTTTTCAAGTACTCCATAAGGGTTCTACACCACATTAGCTTGTATATTTTGTCTGAGTCAAGGCATAGTACAAGCATGCTTCCAATGTTGACTTCAAACATATCTTAAACCTGCTATAGCATGGCATTCCTTAACTAAGTTTTGGTTAATCTTCTACTTCGTAGAAACAAACACTCAAAAAACGTCATTCTACAAAGCTTAAAGTATTAGAAACTCGAAAGAAGGAAAGAAGTCAGTTGATGAAGTATGCTTGAAGCCAGCATCGCCTATCACAAAACATTTGTCCTACTATTTTGGTTCTGTTCACAGAGGCGTTCAAATGAAGTTTTTTTTATTTGCCATGTCAACTTTACAAAAAGCACAAAAAATTACAATTCTCCTCATAATAAATTTGCTTGCTTGATTGTATTCCACCTCACAAGATTGAAGGTACTGGGCTATTCCTGAAAATAGAGCGTTAGTGAATCCGACTTTTTTCTCCCTTCTGAAATTCGGGTATCATAAAAGATAAGGCGACAAAAAGCGAATGAAGGGTTGTTATGTGCTCCATCTTTTTGAGCTTTGTTCGTTTATTCATTGTGTTTCAAAACACCAATTTCAAAGCTGACACCCTTGTTGTTGCAAGCTGAGGAGTGGGTTCTAATTCCATCCTTTGGCAACTTTCGGGGTTTTCTTAGATGCTTATTCTTCTTTGTAGTGGCATTAAGTGTATCGAAATCCCAAATATTCGAGAAATTGTATTGGCAATTTTTTTAAACCCTTTTGCCAAAAAATCACCATCTGCCAAGTACAGTCCGGAGCAAAAGTATTTGTAACGTGACGAGAAAACCAGAAAATCCTTTATATCCAATTAAATACTATGCTAAGAAGTTTGTAAGAATGTAATATTTTTTTCCGATTAAGAATAATACCAGTTTCCCCCAATTGTTTTATAAAAATGTCTGAAACTAACTTTTAATTATTCAAAATAAAATTTTAGATAGTGCAAAAGTATTCGTAACGCGCAAAAAAGTTAACAAAATAGGTTTATAAACAGATTTTTCATCAGAAAAAATTGATCGAAAGATGTAGAACATTCTGCAAAGCCAGAGAAAAGTCATTTAGTCTCCTTTTTTCCAAGATTTTCTAGATATTTCTTGGATCTAATAAATTTTACGGAATTGAACAATTGCTTCACAGTCAGCTAATCATGACCAAGGTCAAGGAGCTCGACAAGGACTTGAAGTTGAAGATAGTAAGTCTTCATCATGGAGGCAAGGGCTACAGAGCCATTTCGAAGCTTCTGGACATCCCGATTTCAACGATTCAGTACGTCGTGAAGAAGGCACAAAAGAACGGAACAGTTGAGAACCTCCCAAGATCCGGTCGTCCAAGGAAACTGTCAGCCAGACTTGAGAGGAAGATTGTCAGAGAGGTCACAAATAATCCTCGAACAACGGTCAAGGACATCCGGAACAGTCTCAGTGAAAATGGATTGTCCATCTCGAGGTTTTCTGTTGCTCGCTCACTTCACAAAGCAGGATTGAAGTCTTGTCGCCCACGGAAGAAAGACTCCCTTGCTCAAGGATAGACACTTGAAGGCTCGCTTGGAATTTGCCAAGAAGTACCTTGACAAGACCAGTGACTTTTGGTCTAGGATTCTTTGGTCAGATGAGACAAAGGTTGAGCTTTTTGGTCACAATGATGTTCAAAGGATTTGGCGACGTAAAGGAGAAGCGTTTCATCCAAAAAACACCATCCCTACGGTCAAGCACGGTGGAGGATCGATCATGTTATAGGGCTCCTTTTCCGCCAAAGGCACCGGTAACCTCGTGAGAATTCATGGGACAATGAAAAAAGAAGACTATCGGGATATCTTGGCTGAGAATCTCCAGAGTTCAGCGCCAAAACTTCGGCTTGGTCGACAGTTCGTCTTCCAGCACGACAACGACCCTAAGCACAACAGCATTTTGGTCAAGAAATGGTTGAAGGACAATCGGATTAAGGTCTTGGACTGGCCCTCCATGAATCCGGACCTTAATCCAATTGAAAACCTTTGGAGAGAATTAAAAGTCCGTATCCGTGCAAGACGTCCAAAGACAATTGAAGAACTGGAGCAAATCTGTTATGAAGAATGGGCTAACATTCCTTCAGATGTATGTAAAAATCTTGTAAATGATTATAAAAAACGTCTCTTAAGTGTAATTCAGCAAAAAGGGCATTCAATAAACTATATTGACAAAATGTTACGAATACTTTTGCTCTTGGTCTAAAACATGTTCTAAGCAGTTTTTTAACCAAAATCTTGTAAATTTTTAAAAAGAAAAGCATCATAGCTTTTAAATGATAAAAGAATAACTAAGGAGCAAAATGGTTCTTAAATGTATTTTTCAAAAATCGAGTATCATTTAAAAATCAATAAAATTTTCGAAGTTACGAATACTTTTGCTCCTGACTGTATATCTAAATCTGGGCACAAGAGGCGCTGGCTTTGGAGATCAAGCTGACATTTTCCAGGGTTCATTCATTGAACATATGACCAATTTCATGGTTTACTTCACCTCCACTTCGTTCAAGATAACTTGAATAAAAATATTTGTACCCTTCATTTCATGAATATTACATTGCTTTTTGGCCTAGTCTGTAATTACAAAAAGATAGAGTGCACAAGAACGTCACAATGTAAAACCGAAGCCTAGTATCTTTGCCATTAAATATTTACAGAGTTGGATAAAGAGTTTTGAGTTACCAATTTGAAAGTTTGTCGGAGATCTGATGCCCATTTACATGATAGGTAACAAGCGCTAACGTCCATCAAAAGCAGGGTTCACAGCACTTTCATACATGAAATCTTCCTCCTTTCGCAAACAGTCCTTACTAGAAATACTGAAAGGCAGAGATTGGCATTCAAATCTATGATTGCCTGACCCGGCACGGACTGTCTGTGACGTCATTCATCATGCGGGAAGCCGAAGTTCATGATTAAAGGAACCTTTTCTTCTATGAAACACATCTAAACTATTTCGCTCATTTGATAGGGCAGTTTGGTTATTGAAAGTCCTCAGGTCTGCTGGAAGTGTGTCTAAGGTATTTACCCGATATGAAAAAAGTGAATTTCAATTAGTATGGAGTTTTAACAAGGGCCAATTAATGTCACACGATCGGGTGATTGACAACAAAATCCTAGTGATGTGGAATCTGGGCTTGCGCAAGTTTTTTGCGGGAGGTTGCAAGGTAGGGTTACTGCTTGCAGAATGGGTGCTTTGCTCTTGTATATGAGCAAACACGAATGTGAGTTTGATTTGCAACCTTGCTCAGAAGTCACGAAAGTCAGGGATGCCTTGCCTTTTGGTGATCCTTAAAGGAAAAACGGGTTTATGAAGACTGGTAGATAGAGGGAAATATGATTTCACATCGGTAAATTGGCAACCCCGGCACCAAGTCAGATCACTACAAAATCAACAAAGAAGAATCACTCTGGTTTGTTATAGAACTTCGTTGGAATTAGCTGAATGTTCAACTGAATGCTATTGACCAATCACCAGCGTGAATCATCGGCACCGTGTGTTAGCCTACGACGGCCAGTCTCTAGTAAGGGTCGCTAGTCCTTACCACGTGGTGGGCATACAGAAGATATTGTTGGACAAGTTACAGCTGTCGAATAGCCAAGGTTGGATGTGAAAACTTGATTTTTCCGTGGCGCATTGTGCCCAAACTAACATACAGTCTGTCATAGATTTCTTGACACTTGGTTGGTTAGAAAAACAGTACAATAAACCGGTTTGTGATCAATTCCCAGGAGACTGTTCAATGTACTAATTTACCAACCAAGTGGTCGGTCGTACGACATCCAGTAGTCAAGATATCTATGAGTCTGTTTAGTAGATGGTGAGGGCAAACTGTAATTCCGTTTGTGCAAGGTTGCTGTGGTTGTTTTGGAATATTGCGATCACAGAGTGTGGCCTTGTTTGGGCACAAATGATCAATATACTAAAGGTCAGCTGGGGCCTGAAAATTGTCCGACAAATCGTTAGCCGAGTCTGGCTGATCATGTCCACTCTGGAACTCTGTGGTCCTCACAGTACAGTACAGAAAGCAGAAGTCTCATCCAACCCCCAAGGTAAATAATTGTTCACACATCGTCAAATGTTGAATGCCTATAACTAATTGGAGACAACTTTCTTTAGTTTAGTAGACATTTAGCCATGTGGCTCTTTAGGTTTGCTTCTCTTGTCGTTCTGATGACTACTTGTCCAGGTAAAACATGAAAAAGGCCGTATAAAAACGTTAAATAACAAATGAAACCAGTTTTTGTTTTTATTAACCGTTTAAACAAGACTTTAATTGCAATCTCAGCGCTTTTTTACCCTTGATTGCGTCTTATTGTTTAGTGAGATAAAAAAAAAATTAAAGAGAAAATCCGAAAAAAGAAATGTTTCAAGTCAAAGGGACAGCCAAAAACTAATTTTACTGTTCGTTGGACATGCCCAAAATTGTTTATTTTTTTCCTTATTAAAGAGCAAAATGGCATAAAAAACCTGTTTCGACTTGATTTTTTACTTTCAGTTTGTCATTTTTGGGTGTTCAGTTTTTCGGGCTCATTCTTTTGCAAATATTTTTAAGGTTAGATAAAAAAGTCTGGTCTGAAAAAAACACAAAGGACGTCGTTCCCTTATGCTTAAATATCGAGAAGATACAAAAAGTACGTAAATGATTCAAAAACCCAAAATAGTTCAAAGTTCCACTCATTTTAAAATCCTCGCTTTGTTCATTAGCTCATAAACAAATACTTATTCAAATGTAATTTGATGCAACCTCACGCGTTTCACATCTCTTTACATTACTCAATAATCTAAATGTCAAGCTTTTGAGCTTGTTTGAAAGTAAGTTTTTCTTGTGCTCATATCAAAGAGTCAAAAATAATAAAATACAGTTTTACCACTAAAACGTCTCAGAATCCTGTGCAACACTTCCAAACATAAAAAGTTCTATCTTTACAGCCGACAATGTGTTCCAATTTCAAATGGATGGACACTTCTCAGAAGAAACGTTTTTGAGGGCCGATTTGGATTCAAGCCCTTCCGTGGGGAACCACACGTGTTGTTTATGGTTTTGGGTTCAACATGATCGTGGCACGAACAGAAATTCAATGGTGTCCTTGTCAGACGTCGTAACAAAACAAGATAATGTTCTCTACATAGGTGAGTTATGTAGTTTCGGACTCTTGTTTCTAAATATGTATTACCTCTTTTTACTCAGACCTATGATGTAGTTGTTATTTCAATTTAATTACTTCATTGCAATCACATTTCAATGTACTTGTGATTAATTTTATTTTGGCCCATGTAATTTTGACTTCTTAGTTACAAATTACAATTGCATTTCCATCTAAATATCAATTTTGAGAAGATGCATGTCACCAAATTATCTGCAATTTCCGATAGTATTTGGCGCGTAAATTGAAGAACCCTAAGTAAAACTTGCATTTTGCCTCATTAAGGTAATTTGGGATAACTAACATCTTTTAGAAAGAACTCTTTAAAGGTTTGTTTTGTCTTGGGAAAAGTTAAGAGATAAATCACATGTGAAGAAACCACAAAATATCATTTTTCTTGACGTTATCTGTCAATAAAACAAGCAGAAATGTAATCATTAAAATTACAATTACTTGACAAAAATGCTTTGGTTAACTTTGGAAATAATGGACACATTGGGATCGCAAATTTCCGTAGGTTATATCTGGTGTCTGTTATATGAAATTTTGTAGCGGATTATTTTTTGAGTTTGTCCTAAACAAGGCTTGCCACTTGGCAATTACTTTTTTCAGCGTTAAGAAGCCCTTTTGGAAGATCCAGAGGTCGGAATGCAATGTTTGCAATAACTGCTTTTGGTTTCAACAATATCAGGCAATGTACAGTGGGCCCAAAGGTGGAAATAACAGATTTTAAAGTGTAGTATTAGATTGTTAAAAAATACATTCGTGATTTTTTTTGTTTTTTAAGCCTTAACTAAGAAGCTTTATCAAAATGGGGAAATCTGGTTGCTTGTGGCATCCCAAAAAAAGGTTTCTGGACACATTTACTAAACGTAAATTTAATCACATACTTTTCCATATCTGAAACTTTATATCAATGCTTTCAAATGCCATATCTAGAAATCATTTTTTTGACCATGTTCATTTTGAACAACTTTAATGGACTTATATAAATTTATAGTCAAAAGTTTCGTTTCAGACGAGACAAAAAATTCTCCTCTTTCATCAAAAAACTTTCGATTACGAGGGGTGGGCGTCAAATTTTGTTACATTGAAAAAATAGATATCATGTTTTTGCAGATATCTTTGGTTAATGAAAGCGCGTTGAAAAATTATCGCCCCTCATTGCAAAACTTTAAATTAAAAAAAACAAGATCCATAATTTTGTTTTTAAGTTCACGGACCTCTAGAGATATGGACGTTGGTCGGGAGTCAGATTTGATTTTGCCTGACCGGAAGCAGGCCGATCGAAATGCAACTTGAGTGCTGGAATAATTCCTTCAAATAATGAATGAAACATTTCCTTTCAATCCATAGGACCATGTAAGAGTTATAAGTGCATGACTGGTTCAACCATTCATGCACAAATGGTCTAAAAGTAAGTTATACAATTATATTGGTAACTGTAGATGACACTCGAGGCTTACTTCTGTTCAAGTTGCTACTCTTGCTAATAATTTTGTCAGTGTTTAGGACACTTGTAAAAGCAACTTGTGGGGTCTACTTTCAAGATGTTTCAAATGAACAAAACTTGACTTAAAGTTCATATTGGAATATGTTTCTAATGGGTAGTTATAGTGCAGAGGGTTAACTTGTCTAGAAATGCATTCCCCAATAAATTATAAGTACATAGTTGCAAGTGCTTAATTTGTTCAAACTATCATAATTACATAGTCTTTTTTACATAGTCCTGGCCCGTTCCATCCCTACTACCTCAATTCAATTTAAAAGGCGATACTGATCAAGAAACTTGAAATGAATATACTAACAAATGTAAGGCATCTACGCATGCTGGCGACAAAAAGATTCCTTTTTTAAATTTTCCCCCTTGACACCCTCAAAAAATACAATTTTAGTGGGCGTTACTTGAAGCATTCAACTAGCTCGGATAGAAATGGTTTTGGTACCGTTGGAACTGTCTAATTCTAGACCATTTTAATTCTTGACAGGGACCGCTCTGTCGCAATCTGTTCTTCTGAGCAAAGTCGTTATTCTTCGTACAACCTCGATAGACATGCTTTATTCCTCAATATCTTAGTTTGAAATGTTGGTTCTTCTCTAAATTTGGCCATTTTTGTGAACCATGAACATGGTACTTGATTCACATGCTTGGTCATACTAATTGTCCGCGCAACAGCTGTGACATTTTCCTCACAAATTCAAGGCATTCTGCCCCCCTTGCCAAATCAGCATGATAAAAACTTGCACGCTATCTAGTGATTAATAAACGATCTATGGTATCAACACAACATGAGGGAATTTTCTTTATTGACCCCGCAAAACAGCTTACAAAATTTTGAGGTTCATCAGCTGTAAGCTGTGAACATCTTTTTCTTGTTTTGATTTCCATAGATACCTTACCTTGAAATCTGCCTCTTCTCTATCGTAGATCAAGACAAGCTTGATGAAACTAGTTTTTTTCAAAAGCCAAAAACTCGAACCCTTGATCTTGGCAAGCTGCTTGAACAGTTTTTCTCTTTGTTTTGGTACTGTCGCTTGATCAGCTGATGCAAAGTCAATCCACAAATAGGAGAATCAACGCAACATAATTGAATTTTCTCTTTATGAGAATCAACACATTAGTAAATTTTTTTTATATGAAAATCAACACAACTGCTAAGTGGAATTTTGTGTGTTTGCCAATTATTTCAGCTGTTCAATTCGATAAGAAGAGATTCACAGCTATGTTGAGAATCACCCTTGGCTTTCGTTCTTATTTGGTTGATTTGGAAGCATTTGAGTTTCAAACTTGGTACCATATTTGTGCAATTACCCTTGTAGGGAGCACAGGTGAAAGGAATATCACCGTTTATGTGGATGGACACGTCAAACTATCAGGTAAGATTTCCAATTGGCAGCATTTTTTCTCTTGCTCCTCTTGGTTTGTTTTTTTAAAGCTTCACGTTAAAGTCACTGTCACTATATTTGTTATTAGAATGCCACCAGCTCATACAGGCCGGGGCGCTTAAAAGTGAACACTTTGAGTTTCAATGAATTAGGGTTTATTGCATGAGATTGGAGAGACGCAGCAAATTGAAATGTTAATAGATTATAGACCAGACATGTCCAGTGCTGACTACTCAATATGGCCACCTTCAGCCTCAATCACCTGTTCCAGCCTCGTCCGGAACTTTGCGCAGCTCTTTTTGATGAAGTTCTGGTCTAGGTTGGCTCAGGCAGACTGAATGGCGGCCTTCAACTGGTCCTTGTTGTGGTACTGAACCCCTGACAGCATCCCCTTCAACCGCCCAAATACTGCAAAGTCGAGAGGTGAAAGATCGGGGCTGTGTGGAGGCCAGTCTTCCTTCCCCCAAAAACCAGGGGTCTCAGCAGCCAGGAATTCCTGGGTTATCCCAGCAGTGTGGCAGCTGGCTCCGTCTTGTTGCCACCACCATCTGTCCCCATAGTTTGCTCTGGCCCAGGGGAAGACCTTCTCTCTGAGGTACTTGATGTAGGTGGCCGCAGTCAGCCTCTCCTTATCCTTCAAAAAGACCAAGGGACACTTGCCCCCGTCCGATGCCACCACTGCAAGAATTTGTAGGCTTGCAAAGTGACGCTCCTTGCTGGTGTGGATCACGTCGTCATCCCGGCCACTCCTAACCTCAGCCAGGTAGAAACCAGTGTCTGATGCAACAATCTCACCCAGGGAAAAAGGGGTCTCGTCAGAAAACAGGATGACAGTCCCAGCAGGCTTGTGCTTGATCTTCTTGAGCATTTTCTGGGCCCTCTCCAGTCGTTTGGATCGATCTACAGGCTTCAATCCATGTCTGGGGGTCCTCTTGAATGTCTTTTGTCCAATGTCCTCGTGCACCAGACGTCCCATGGTCCTCTTGTCCACATCAAAGTCTCTTGCCAATCCTCTGATGGTGACCTTGCCCCTCTTGGCCTCGATGAAGTTCCTGACAGAGTCTACAAGGTTATCTGGTCTTGCTGGTCTTGGGCGGACTCTTGGGGCTGTCTCTGATGTCCCCCGAGCGATGGTGGAGTAGACAGTGGTGCGAGAACAGTTCAAATTTCGTGAGATCTCTGTCGGTGTCTTTCCGGCGGCAGATAGACCTAAAATTGCAGCTCGTTTCTCAGCCATGTTCTTGGTGCTGACAGCTACATTAATTGAACAATATTAACAAAACTTTGCAAGTCCAATCCTGATTGGTTTAGCCACTTCCATGAATGGCCAATTGGAGGCTACAATAATTTCATACTAAAAAACGCGGTTATTTCAAAAGTGTTCAGTTTTAAGCGCCCCGGCCTGTATATATCATCCAGTCACAAAAATGGCAAGGAAGTATTTTTCATCCCCTGAAATGCACAAATAACATGAGAAAGGGGTAATGGTGAGGATTTGAGGTCCAGACGAAAGAACAACAAAGCAGCGTTTTCACACAGTTTCAAACTGTAAAATGGCAAATGCCATGGAAAGCTCTTCTCATTTAAAACATGTTCTGCTTTCAAAACAGAAAGAAAAACATCCTTAGAAATTGCCCCAACAAAATTCTTGGTGACCGGACTCCAGATTATTAATGAAAATTTTCAATCTTACATTCATTCTTGAGAGTTAATGTCATAAAATCTGAATGGCCTTAAATCATTACTTTTGGTTTCCAAATTTGTTAGCCAAATGCCAATAATGGCATACTACAATTTGTTTCTGTCCAAACCAAATCTAGCCTTTTTCTTGATGTTTTGGGCATGACTGGTTCAAAAACTTCTGGCAACGGTGCTTTGTTGTTCTTTCGTCAGGACCTCACATCGTCACCATTACCGAGAAAGATTTTGAAGCATTATTTCTTCAAAAAAAAACAGTTTTGTTTCAGCTTGTCAGTTTTGTCCCACAGTTTTATAAGATTGTTTTTGTTTTGCTTTGAAATATTTTTTTGAATGCTGGTAAGTATGTTTTTATAATTTCAAGTCCAAAAATGGGAAAGGGGGCCGTGAACATGAAAAATTCGAGCCATTTACTTTTTAGATAAGTCTAAATATCGAAAAATGAAGTTTTTAAATTTGAGGAACTCGAAAAAACGTTTTTCAAAACCCATTCTGGAGAGAATTGCAAAAAAAGTTAGCAAAAAGTTTGTGATTAAAATCACTATCCTTACCAATGAAATTAGATGTGAAGAATATATTGTTAGTTCTTGACAGCAACCACTCTTCTTCAGGACGGATGTCAAAAATACACATTGGGTCCGATCATTGTACTGAAATGTAAGGTTTTCGCAACAAGTATTTTGTTCCATTGAATTTTCATTGTACTGATTGGACCTATGCTGTATTTTGAAAGCAAGGTCCTAGAATTAAAGTTATGGACATTTGCACTACTCACTGCTGTCTGTCTGACATGACGTTTTTTGGTGGGATTTCGATTAGGGTTTTAGATGAGTCTTAAAAAGACGGCTCAAAGTTTAAAGTTGAATATGAGCACAAGGCATCTTCTGAGTGGGTCGGAGGAAGGTCTGTGGACCCTAAGACGTTATATCTGGTATTTGAGAAGCTAAAACTGCTTTTTGGAAGGTGAAATCTCTAGTGTCCATTTTTCCTCCTAAATAGGGTCATACAATGTATTGGCAAGATGTTCAAAAAAACTGAAAAGTATACAACTCCACAAATTTGGAAGTCTTAACCTATCAGCAGATTTGCCTTTTTGTCTTTTTTGTCTTTTATTCAGGTATATATAAAAGGGCTCTAACATCCTTAGTTGTATTAACCGGTTTTTAATTCCCTCATAATGGCGGTGCATTTGACATGCTTTTTCTAATGCCTCAACAATCTTTTTCAAACATTGCTTGAAAGTGATCCTGGCTTGAGCCATCCTTGTTCTAGATCAAGTCATAAAATAATCAAGTCACTACACAAGCAGGGTTGCATTGGAGTAAACCCGCCAAGTTTTTTTTAAATATTTTTTGGTGTCTTCCAATTTTGCTATTTATATGTTAACTCTTCATATTATCTTCTGCATATTGGACCACATCAACATATCACAACTAACTTTTTGAGGCTAGAAAATAGCAACTTTTTTACAACTTTCATCAAACTGAGTGCAACTCTTAGCCAAAAAAAAAAACAGAAATTTATCCGAACCCTATTTATAACATATCCCCATCATTCATATTTTCTTCAAGAGCAATAAGAAGCAAAATATCCACGAGAATTGAGAATTGTCCAATTAGAGTCTCAAATAGTCATTTACATAGAGGTAAGCACAATTTTAAAGTACGAATTAGTGACCTTTTAGGGGCGAATTAGGGGCAAAAAAAAGAGAAAACCCTGCTGCAGGTTTTTCGGGTTTGATGTCATTTAAGTGGGATTGAAGCAACCAAACACACAGGAGGGGAAAGGTGAGAGACTCAAGAATATAACAAAGCGACAAAAAATTGGTTTTCGGTTTCGAAACAGCAGAATAAAGTCTTCTTTTACTTAAAATTTTATACTTTTCAATCATCCTCTAGTATTCAGTTTATAGGTATCATTACGTAACACAAGGGCTTACACAAAGTTGCAAAATGCAACTTGAACCAAAAATTGCAACTTTTGGGCATTTTCTTCAAATTTAACATTGTTCAATTTTACCTATTAAACAGCAACTTTTGGCCAATTTTTGTCTCAATCACTCAAATCCTAAGAGAATTCGTTTGAATTTATTTTACACGGGCGATTTAAGGACTTCTCAAAGATTTTTTTTTTTTCGAAAAGTTACTGCAAGCAAATTTGTGTCCTTAAGCTAGCCAAAGATGTAAGAAAAGGTAGACTTTAGAAAATGAACTTTTATCCAGTAAAGTGACATATCTCTGGACAAATTTGACTTTTCATGTCAAAGAGTGACATTTTTGAGCCAGAAAATGTCAACTTTTACCAACTTTTGCCTAATTGAGTGCAACTTTTAACAACAAATATTGCAACTTTATCCGATCCATAGTAATAATATGTATTTTTCCTTAATTCAATGCATTACATTTAACAAAAAAGGGAAAGAATAAAGCAAGCTCACATTTGCCACCTTATATGAACGTTTCATTTTTCACGCGCACTAAATTGAGCGTTTCTGGCAAAATACAAGAATAGGGTCAACTTTTTTTTAAGAACATATTCCCAACGATACCTGTTCAACTGTCCCACTGGAGAAGAATGTACTAATACTTGGCCAGGATCAAGACTCTCCCGGAAACCAATTTGAGTACGACCAAGCTTTCTCTGGAAAATTATCCGGATTCAACTTATGGAACCGTCGGTTGGATCCAGAAGAGATCCATGATCTCAGCAGGTGCCGCTCCAAATCCCAAGGAAACATCCTATCATTTTCTCGTATTCAGGACTTTAAGATCGAGAACGTCTCTTTAGGCAAGTTTAAACAATCGCAGGGGTGAGCATTGTGTTATAAAAAATATGTTTTATGTCTAGTGACAAGTAATTTCACTCCTTGTGATGAACGGAGGGAGAAATACGCCCTCATTACAGAGCCAATGGGATGGGCCGGTTCATTTGCCATGTGTAAACTTTTGGGCGGAGAGCTCCCAATTTTGGATACACCATTTACCTTCTATAGGAATGACACTGAATTAAAATATCGAGAAATTAAGGCCATATTTATGGACAAGTTCAAGTTGAACAAGTGGGTGGAAGATCCAAAATGTGTGTACAGAGAGACGTATACGAAAGCCATTTATGCCATAAGAATACGAATGGGACAAACGCGAAATGAGGTAAATTATAAAGATGGATCCGGATCGACCAAGCGCCACCTCAGTACCGGATCGGATCGGTTTCGAGTCGAATCCAAAATCCCATGAAAAATGAGAACTGAGGCCAGTTTTTAGACGCAAGGGATCAATCTCAAGATCGTACTTAAGTACTCAAAGTTCCATCTTGAGATCGATCTTTGCGTCTAAAAAACTAGCTTCTAATCTCTGAGGACTCGACTCCTAAGATGTGGATAAATTTTACAAAGAAACTTAACTTTTTTGAAGATTTTATGATCATTATTTTTTTCTTCTTTTTCTGCATGAACTGTTTGAAATGCTTTTAAAACCATTTTACAACTTCCCGTTGATGTGAAAAAGACCTCGATATAACGAGTGCAATGTTTTTAAAAAAAAATCTATCTTTGAGACCCTTTCGCTCCATAAAAGTCGGATCTTTTTAGCCGTTAGATACGTACATCTAAGACTAAAAAAGGAGAATTGCAAAGGTCTGGATTAGATCAGAGAGCTCCTTGGGTCCCTCGTTCTGATTGGTCAATTAACACTTTGAGCCAATGGGACTAGATGCAGCTACAGTTCTATATGGACAGAAATGTCACTCTCAAATTGTTCGTGATTTTACAAGCTTCCCCTGTGTGTGCAATGGGATTGGACATTGAGCACAACTTGTTTCGTGATTCAAAACGGGATTTGTGATTTCAGGGAGTCAGTAGCGGAATTGCTCATTCGACTGCTTTGCTTGAACAAGAGCAATGCTTGATGAATCAAGTCACTTGGCAACCTTGCTCCCGGATTGCTGAAATGAGCTTAAATCAAATTTCCACTGACCTAACTGGAGTGTCATTTTTTGTCTATATAGAACTGTAGATGCAGCCACAGTTCTAAATAGAAGTGTGGATGCAACGTGTCTTGAAAGTAGTGATGGACCAAAAGTGCTCATTACCAAAACCGAAAGTTTCGGCCAAAAGAGCGCTTAACCGAAACCGAAAGCAGCTGACTACGTGATTGTATATGCGTAAAATCCATCTTAAAAATTAAATTGCTCATGTGTTTAATGTTAGGTAGTCGTAAATTTTGAAAAATCGGGAAACTTAAATTAGAGGTTTTTGGATTTTTTTTTTCGATTTTGTTGTCAAACTCCATCCTTTATAGTGCATGTCTGCTTTCGGTTACGGCAGACATAAATGTTTTGTAGGAGCTGTGGTTTATGTAACAAGGAATTTCCCTACCAATTTTCAGCTCAATCGAACAACGGAGTCAAAAGTTATGAAAAAAAATTAACTTGTTCTACCTCTTGATTACAACATTTTTGATAAACTATTTAATCCATATTTAGAGACCTTTTAGTTACGTGTTAAATTCAAATTAAATAGAAATACATTCATTAGCAGCTGAGTTATTTGACTTTGCTTGGCCCATTTTTGACACCAAAAAGCCGAAACACGCTACAACATCTCAAAAATAAATGATTTTTTAAGTTTTGGAGCTTATGTCAAAATGATATAAAATCTCACTTAAAAAGCATATTCAAGATTTTCGGAAAACATAGTTCATAACTATTTAGGGTTCACTTTATTGTGTGTTAAGCCAAAATTACAAATAAATCTGTCTAAACAACTTGTATTCACGAATACTAAGGGATTCGTTAATGTTTCAAGGTCGTATTATTGGCGAAAATCCGACTGTAACCTTTTTTTTGCCAGCAAAAGGTCATTAATGTAGATCAGAAACAATGAAGAACCCAAATGCTACCTTGTACCAAACCACAGGACAGTGGCACGGGGTCAGAAATGTAATTTTATCAACTTGCGGAGTCCGATCAATTCAAAAGCTTATAACCCATTTTTAAATGCCATTGCTAAATAAAAACTTACGTTTACATTTTGGAAATGAGAATTTCATGGTTAGTGGTGTCAAAATCCTTTCAAAGTTCAATCAAGTTACATTCTTACTCACAAATCAAATGCATCATTTCCAACCGTGACGTTTGTCAGGTGTCACATCTTGACTATCAAAAAGGCATTCTTATTTGGTTTCCAAAAACTCATTAACCCACTTTTCTATGCCACGTTTACACTCCGAAGTATGGCTTGCATTATTATCAATATTAGATTGAAAAACAATAGTTTTTTATCATAAGGTAATGCTTTTTGTTTCAGAGTGGATATTGGATTAATCCTTACACACAAAAAGTATTGGAATATTATCAACCCGACAATGAGTATCATCAAGGGCTCAATTGCGCAGCCTTCAGTAAGTGAGATGTTACGAAAAACGAAATGTTTATATTTTCCATACGTAGCGTTTTCGGTTCAAATTGGGTAGATTATTTAAAAGAAAATACTTAAAATGTTATACAGCGTGCGAGGGGTACTTATTTGCCACTTTTGAATGGATGAAACTCTTATATGAAAAAGCTATCACCCTGAAAATTTGTACAGGCACAGCTGACCCACTTGTGCTAACTAGGACCAAAAATGGCTGCCACTTCATGAGTTTAAGTGATTCTGGGACGAAGGTGTCAAGACAAACTGTTCAACGTCTGCTAAGCAAGAATGGACTCCATGGACGAAGACCACGAAAGACACCATTGCTAAGATCCAGACACTTGAAAGCCAGAAGAACCTTTGCCAAGGAACATAGACATAAGGATCACGCCTTTTGGAGTTCAGTTTTGTGGTCAGACGAGACAAAAATGGAACTCTTTGGTCACAGGGACCAAGCTTATGTTTGGCGTACAAAGGGAGAAGCGTTCAACCCCAAGAATACTGTCCCCACGGTCAAGCACGGGGGCGGGAGCATAATGCTATGGAGCTGCTTCTCGTCATGTGGAAGTGGGAGACTGGTCAAGATCAATGGAACAATGAAAAAAGAAGATTATATCCAGATACTGGAAGAAAATCTGAAGACTTCAGCAAGAGATCTCGGGCTTGGACGTCGGTGGATCTTTCAACAGGACAATGATCCGAAGCATACGGCTTTTCTCGTCAAGGATTGGTTCAAGAAGAACAAAATCAATGTCATGGAGTGGCCAAGTCAGAGTCCGGACCTCAACCCAATAGAAAATCTTTGGGCAGAATTGAAGAAGAGAGTCCACGCCCGGAGGCCTTCCAACCTCACCCAGCTGGAGGCTTTTGCCAAAGAAGAGTGGGCCAATATACCACCCGAAACGTGTAAAGAACTAGTCAAAAATTGTGATCAAAGAT
>CM021320.1:9929966-9967917 GCA_010645155.1 Tigriopus japonicus | reverse complement strand
AAAAAAAAACAAAAAAAGTACACACACACAGAAGATAAAAAAAACCAGACAAGGCATTAACATTTTGTGATCAGTCTGCAGTGGGAGGTCTTCTTCCGGTACCAACCAAGCGCTTAAAATGCCAGATGGTGTCCTGATGACGAATAGACATCGGAAGTGCATTCCAAGAATCCACAGTACGTACGAAGAACGAATTTTGGCGAGGATGAGACTTGCTAAATGGCTTACGAAGTTTTTGCTCCAAAGCACCCCTAGTATTCTTGCTTGAGACGGCCTGAACAGGCATCATAATATCTTCGGATGAATAGAGGTTCTTGATGGACATGTCCCCCTTTGAAATCTTAAAAAAAATTGGAAGGTCATGATTGATCCTCCGACGTTCGAGGGAGGGGAGATCCCACAAGTAGAGCCGATCAGGATAACTCAAACCCCTGGACTCCTTAGCTAGTCTCGTCATCTTTCTCTGAACAGACTCCAGAAGTTCAGTATCATACTTCAAGCTGGGCGACCATACTGATGAAGCATACTCAAGAATTGGATGGACATGGCTGATGAAGAGAAGGCGAAGCACACTTAGACGTCTGGTTGAGAAGAACCGTTTAATAATCCCCACAACTGAATTGGCGCGATTGGTAACCTTGGCGCAGTGGGTGAAGAATGACATCTTCCCGTCGTAATAGACACCTAAATCCTTCACCTGATCTACCACGGCAATTGCCCCCCCCCCCCAGGACGTAGGTGGGCATGGTACCCTTTCCTTTACCGAATCTAAGTACTTTGCTTTTGGATGCATTGAAAACCATTTGATTTGAGCGTGACCACGCGAAAATTTTATCCAGAGCACACTGCAAAACGATCTCATCTCGCACCGAGGAAACGACAGAAAATATTTTGGTATCATCCGCAAATTTGAGAGAAAATACAGGGCTTTTGAAGGCGAGTTCATTCATGAAAATAGAGAAGAGAACTGGGCCAAGTACGCTCCCCTGGGGAATACCCGATGTTACTGGGCTCCATTCTGAAGAGACTCCATCCAAGGTAACACGTTGAAGCCGCTCCCGCAACCAGTGTTTAATCCATCGGAACGTTGTCCCCTCAATTCCCATGGTCAACACCTTGTCAAGCAATACATGGTGATTGACCTTGTCAAAGGCTTTAGACTGATCAAGATAAATTGCATGGACATCCTTCCCATCCTCCGTTGCTCGAGAAACAAATTCGTTGAATTCCAGAAGATTGGTCGTACAAGATTTCCCAGGAAAGAAACCGTGTTGTTCGCTCTCAATTCGTCTCCCACTCGAAATGTAGTTCCAAAGTTGATCTTTCACCATCCTCTCCATGAGCTTTCCGCAAAGGCTTGTAAGGGATATTGGTCGGTAATTGGCAGTTAGTCTTGTGTCACCTCCCTTGTGCAACGGGAAAACATTAGCACATCGCCAATCAAGTGGAACCTTGCCAGAAGACATGGACCGAGAAAAAATGAGAGACAGAGCGAGGGCCACAGGGCTAGAGACGTCTCTACACAGGGCTACCAAGCCCCTTTAACATAGCAGAAGGTATGCAGTCTGGTCCGGGGTTTTCAGAGTATTTTATCCGGTGGATTTGTTTGAGGACTTCACCCGTATCAAACCCTACACTCAGTATCAGTCATGATCTTCTCAAAGACCTTTGCAATACTGGAAGTCAGAGAAATGGGCCTATAATTACTAGGGAGTGACTTATCTCCACCCTTAAAAATTGGAACGACAAGAGCTACTTTTAGAGAACAGGGAAACTTGCCCTGATCTAAAATGCGACGCATCAAGTACGAGAAAATAGGGGCAAGAAGCTGTGAACATTTCATCAGAAACTGAGATGTCACACCATCAGGTCCAGGGGAGCTTGAGAGCTTTAAGCTCTTGATGGCCTCAAAAGCATCTTGATTTGTGATTACCAGATCCTCCAATCGATTATCCTGACTGTCAATGCCAGTCTTATCAACAACATTGCTGTCATGGCCTGCTCTACCACCCTTTTCGGAATTGAAAATACACTTGAGAACTGATCTCCAAGCATATTAGCCATAACCTCACTATCATTGACTGTTTTACCGTCGACCTCAAAAGGTCCTACAGGATGCTTCATTTTTCTCTTTGTGTTTGCGAAAGAGAAAAACGCCTTAGGATTCGTCTTAACCTCCTGGATCACTCTACTTTCCTTCTCTAACTGATTGGAATCAATGGAGGTCCTAATTTTTGATTGGACTGCATCCAATTTGCTTTGGAGGCTAGCTATAGCAAATGGATTTGAAGTACGTCGAAGTCTATTTGCAATCTGACAACTCCTTTTGAACAACTTCTTTCTAAAATTTGGAATTCTAGACAATGGCCCACCTTTTGGTGCAGTCTCTGTAAATACACAGAGACAAACAAACCTCCTGTTAAATAGAAATCAGCCTATTTATGGCGTCATTTATGGATGATTCCTGCTTCAAAATGGAAATCAAGTCCATTTCTTCCAATCTTAGTTAGCATCGTTAGCTGAAGTCCCAAAGCATAAGCATTCTGCTAGGCACCGCAGCTTTAATTTACTTAAGCTTTTTAGGAACTACCAACTCTTCCAAATAAAGAGCCTCTCCACAATTTAGACAGAGCATGTTATCACATTAAATGGTTATGAAATGACCCTTCATATGGCTGTGTTCTTTGAAAACAGTCTTTAGTTTTATGTGTTTATAATGCTTTTGAGCTGAAAAGTCAAAAAAAACAATGAAAAAATATGGCTCTTAAAAATGCAAAGTTTGCGCTTTACAGTATGGAATGGAAGCACAGACTTATAAAAGCCCAAAGTCAGCCTTATTTCCATTTGGATTAGTTGCAAGTGAAAAAAATTGAAAATCAGAAGGGTGCACACGAAAGTTTTACAACCAATCAGATGTGCCAAGTCTCACGAGGTAATCAAAATCAATCTCAACCTCGCGCGTGTCTTGGTATTAATTGATGAGTGTAGTCGTACGAATTCCGCCAGGGAATTGGGGTCAAACTGGCTAGGAATGGGCCAGAACTAGGCTCCAGCGTTTCATAGTTTAAGTTTGCTACATGAGGGAAAAGGCAATTCTCTTGCCATTACTGATGTGTTTCGAGTTGGTTTTTTAGCAGAGTTTAGCTATTTTGGTTTTTAGAGTCAAAAAGCTGACCACAACTAAACTTTTCAACAGGCAATAGACATAAAATATGGCAGCACTGCCAACTCGAAATCCATTTTTATAACTATCGATGGAACTCGAAATCGAACTAGCTCGAGTGTTGCCAAATTGGTCCCTGTTCAGGCCTTTTCAAAAAGTTCAATACAACCTGCCCTTTTTAACAACGATAAACGTCCTACTCAGCACTGCTGGTTCGAAATACATCACTACTTGCCATAAAGGTCCCGGAATCAGGGTTGGTCAGGGATCCCAAGACGGGATTTTCTAATTAAATAAAACGGGTTTACCGGGATTTTCTATACTTTTGGACAGAAATATTTTTTGTGGGATCACAAGACGGAATTTTCTAACTGACACGTGATTTTCTAAAATTTTAAACTTTCAAGAAGCTAAAATGGCAAAAATGAAACAAATATTGTAACTTCTCCAAAACATCTGTTTCCAATCATTAGACTTGTTAGGTCACAAATAAAAATTGTGATATTTATATAGTCCAATATAACTCGAAAACCCCATAAATCCCAGTTCATCCTGTCCCCGGGATTCCAGGGACGGGATTTTCTTAGACGGGATGGAATTAAACTAACCCTACCCAGAATCCTCAGCTGAATTTGTTAAATTACACTTATTCATTATCAATTTCCTCTTCATTTGACTTCGTCAAGAAGCTTCAATGTTTATCTTTACAAACAGAGTGGTGCATTAGGGTTGGAGCATTAAGGCCAAATATCCCAAATCTGTGTTCTTTGATATCGATAATCAAAGGGCTAAAGATTTAGCTCAAATCAAAACCATCCACATGTTTTTTAGAATAACTTTCTGAGTTTTCGTGTCAAACAAGACTAGAATGTTGATTCAAACTGGGCTTCAAGTTAAAATTAACCCCTTGATTTCTCTGGCATTCCGATGATAAGCATGAGGTTTGGTGAAAGTACTTTTTTATTTTACCCTTACAAAAAGTGCGAGTATTTTTTAGAACATGTTATAACGCATTAATATGGCGCAATATCAGTACATTACGTTTAACCACCGAAAATATAAAAAACGCCTCGTTTTTGGACGACTCTGTAGTAGTGATGTGTTTCGAGTTGGGAGTGCTGCTGTTTTTGACCTAAAATTTATTAGTGTTTAAAAAGGGTAAGTTGTATTGAACTTTTTGAAAAGACCTAAACAGGGACCAATTTGGCAACACTCGAACTAGTTCGATTTCGAGTATGGACGGCAGTCGGAGTCACTAGCATGCTACAAAGACGCCGACACGACAGCTGACTCAGGCCAGCCAAGGCATCCCTCTTTATGCACTCACTGTCTTGACTATCAGGGTTGTTGGAGGGGTCGTCGCGATACAAACGTATGTACGACCAAGTTGAACTGATGTCGCGATACAAACGTATGTACGACCAAGTTGAACTGATGTCGCGATACAAACGTATGTACGACCAAGTTGAACTGATGTCGCGATACAAACGTATGTACGACCAAGTTGAACTGATGTCACGAGACCACAGATCATATAATGACTAGATGTCGCATTGGCCCGTTCCGTCGGCGAGAGAAAACGGACACCACTTGGCCTAGCTGCGCTAGCTTCTAAATCTCAGGGCGACCGCGTGCTCAGAAGTAACGACGCTCGCCCGCGTCGAGAACAAAGTACGTACGGTACGTTGAGTTTGTTCAGGATTTGGCCACGCTGGCAAAATTGTAAAAAGTTCGAAATTCCCACCATTTTAGGGTGTAGTGTTATGTACCAGCTGATGAAGCAAAGTTGTCTCCCTTTTTCTCGCACGAAGCGAGGTCTAGCCATTGTATGATCCAGGAACCCCTGAAAGGGGTGGACACGAACTCCGATTTTTGAAAAAATGGTATGAGGCCGAGGCCATATTTTGACACAATGTCATTTATTCCTTATTAACGAGTAAAACTGTTGAACATGCATCTTGAAAGCATTCAGGTTAACTTTTTGTGTTAATGTTTATTGACTAATTGTTCTTTACCTTGATTTTAGAGGTCCCAGCACTCCTTTTACTCGTCTCATGAACTTTTGACATTCAGCTCTCCAAAGGATTTTAGTCCTCTTAACGATCAGGAAAATACATAGATGGAATCTTGCTTCACCCAATAGTCCAACTTTTGTGAAACAATGCTAAATAGAAGTATCTGTGGTGATATCTGGAGGGTTACTCCTCTCCCATCCTCATCAGCACCTCCACGACGCAGGAACCATTTCTATAGGAAAATGAAGGAATGAGAATAGTCTCATTTTGAAACAAGATGGAGTCCAAGTCGGAGATGTTGTTGGCTATAACTATTGAATGGCACTTTTGACGGTTCTGGATCAGATCAGCCATCTGATCCTGATTGGAATTGGAACAAAGGCAATCACGACGTCCTTGAGACAAAATAAGTGAAAAACATGAGGATTAAATCCTGGATTGTGGATTTAATTGAAAATGTTTCAAGTCTTGGGGCTCAAGAAGGTCAGGACCACGCAGGACTGGGGCTAAGGGTCCTTCAGGACCAGAGGATCATGTCTTTTCATTGCAGGGATAGGCTCTACGTGCTTGATAGGGTTTCATTGATCTTCTTAGTTCTTGGATTCCTTTGTCCAGGAATAACCAATCAAATTGAGTCAAAAAATCCACACAATTCAATCTTGGTGGGGGCATTTCATTCTCAAGACTTTGAGAGGGTCCATGTAATCCGGGTTAGACTGTCAGATCACCAATTTGGGCTGACTGAGTCAAAAGGCTAATCAAAATATTGAGCCCATCCATTGCTAGTAGCCGCACCTGATATGTTTCGAAGTCATCTTAATTTGTTCTTCATTTGATCGAATTCTTGACACTGAGGACTTCTTCTTTCTTTGTTCCATGTGGACCTTAATGCGAACGCAGATTCCTCTTGGAAAGGAACCAAATTTACCCCACAAACTCTCCTCCGGATCAAAACGGGGATTTTTATCACGCTCATCCATTAGACAACTTGAACAACCTAAGAATATCTTACCTGTCCTTGAATTATCCTGAACTAAAAGACACAACCATATAATAAAAGAAATTTGAGGATGGACCATCATTTATAGAACAATGCCAAGGTGACAAAACCTAAAACAAACTTGATTTCATACAAAGTTTGGCATGTGTTAGTTAAGTTCAGGATAACACAAGGATGGGTTCAACTGTTAGTTCAAAGATATTAATAAGACGTTCAAATCGGATAATAGATAAGCTCGGAAAACCCCGCTATTTTGTTGTTGATAATTCAAGGAATGGTAAGATATTCTTAAGTTGTTCAATGGATGAGCATGAAGAAACTCCCCGTTTTTGTCCGTGGGAAAGTTTCTTCTTAATCCTTTTGCGCAAAAGAGGAATTTGGGCTCAGATTCTGGTCCATATTCGTTCTTTTTGCTGTAGTTAGGTCTATCACTTCCGAAGGTTGTAGCCGGTAACCTGGTCATCATCAGACTTCATTTGATCACTTTGATCGTCATCTTGTAGAAAAGACACCTTGTGGGGGGTTCACTCGCACTCCATGATGTGGTCATTCATTCATTCACTATTTCATTAACTCGTTCTTGGCTGAACTTAATGTCTTCGAAACACCCACATCAGACTGATTTTGGGGCGTGGGGTTGACCTTTACCAAGGCTAGGACTTGGCTGGACCCGCTTGAAACACAGAAAACCCCGATTGGCGCACTATCTTTAGGACTCTTGGTCGATTTCCGTTTGATTTTCCACTCCCAACATGGCCGTCTGTACTTCTTGTTTACTTACGAACTCTCGGCCTCATCCGTGTGAGGTTGCGAGCTAGGAAATTCCGCGAGTTCGTATCCAGTATTTATACTATTATATAGGTTATCCCTGTATGATCTGTGCACGAGACAAACGGATGTACTACCGAGTACTACTACTGATGGATACAAGTTTGAGATGAACAAATGACTGCAAGAAGGAGCTGTCACTCAGGAGTGATTTGCAGGCATGAACTTAATTTCACGTAGTTGAGGCTCTGTTTTTTGATCTAGATTAGGGAGGCAACGAAATTTGTGTTCAATCATGTCTACAACGCTCATATTTTGACCCAATGCAAGGATGACTCAACGAAGGATATATTACAGAATACCACTTAAGGCCGAGTTACTACAATGAAAATTCAACGGAACATTTGCTGCTTTAAAATAACCTCTCATTTTAGTACAATGACAGGCCTTAAGCTGTATTCCTGTAATTCGTCCTGAGAATTTAAGATGTCCTTGCCCAATGGCATGGTTTTACGTCCACTATTTCTGGCAAACCTGAAGTCAGCTGTCGTGTCGGCGTCTATGTAGCATGTTAGTGGCTCCGACTAACGTCCATAGATTTTATGCATAGATTTCGAGTTCTATCAGTGGTTATACTTTTGGATTTCGAGTTGGCAGTGCTGCCATATTTTATGCCATATTAGGTCTATTGCCTGTTGAGAAGATTAGTTGCGGTCAGCTTTTTAACCTTAAAATCCAAAATGGCAAAACTCGGCCAAAAATCCAACTCGAAACACATCAGAGGCTAGTTTTTTAGACGCAAAAGATCGATCTCAAGATCGTACTGTAATACTATAAGTCCGATCTTAAGATCGATCTTTGCGTCTAAAAAACTAGCCTCAGTACTCTGTACTTTTTCAGTTCCGATCGGGCAGCTCTGCAGCACTCAATGTGCCCAAGCGCGCGCAGTACTAAGAGGAGCGACAGGCAGGGGTCAAATTTGAAAAAGGAAAACTCGCTGAAAGTCAAATTAATTTTGTTTGCATTACAAATACAATTCGATAATGTAACTTTTGATAATATTTTACAGAATTTTATGTGTCAGAGACATATCATTTATTAAAGAACAACGTAGCATTTTATAAACACAAGTGATTTTTCTATCTTTAATTGAAAACTCGTCACACTTGCGAAATGACGGCAAATTCAGTTCGGGCTAGAGCTGATTTATCATAGACTTTTATTCCAATAACATCCAATCAGATTAGTTAGAACCAAGCCACTTGTAAGGAAACACTAATTGAACCATCTTATTTTTTCTCAAGGCTATAGGTATCCCGGCAAATCCAATTTCATTCATTTGTCCAAAGATTTTTTCAATGAGTATCTATGTCACCTCAAGTTGGAGAACTATCCATTTGATTACCAAGTCTGTCTCCAAATTTATATCCTTCCTACCAATATTGCTCCTTATGTCAAATTTGAAAAAAGAAGAAAACCAATTCAATATTTAGGTAAGTTCTTTCAAACCTGAAAATAGATCAAAAGGGTGCAACCGGCGCAGAAAAACGATGAAAATTGGGCCCGGCAGTAGAGTCTCTTAGCCTCATGTTTCGCCTCATAATGTCACCTTTGGGCTTCTAATTTGGTTTCTTCTTTTCCTGATGCAAATCATGCTTTATAAATTAAAACGTGAATCAAAAGATGGTGCACTTATATGGTTAAAATCTTTAAATGTAAGGAAATTTGATTAAAAACGGATGATATAATATGTAAAAAAGCTTTTTGAATTTTGTTTGTATTTGACACCCTGATAATTCTTCAACCCTTAAGAAATAAAGGTGTCCAATGAACCCTGCACAAAATTTCATCTGATTCCACAAAATAAGCGCCTCTTGCGGTCAGATTGAGTCATAGTTGCCAGCTAGCGAGTGTGTTTTAATGCCACTCAATGGCAAACCGTTAGAGATTTTCTTGACATCAACATTTCTCCGAAATGTTGAAGTTTGATATCATAATGCCATTGCAAAGAAATGTAAGCATCTAAGGAAAAACCTATTTCACCACAGTTTTGCCAAAGGTGGCATTAAAACCCGCTCTCTAGCTGGCAACTATGTCTGAATCTGACCGCAAGAGGCGCTTATTTTGTGGAATCAGCTGAAATTTTGATCAAGGTTAATTGCATTAAAAGTAATACTTGAAGTTCACGACGAGGGTCACAATGGCAGGCAAAAACCGGATTGGTCATTTTAAGATAGTTGTGTCGTTAATGCCAAAATAACTATTTCTTCTTATTTTGGGGATAAACATCCTTTAATTTCGATGTACTTTTCATTTTTTTTTTTTTAATTAGACATAGACGTGATAGGAGTTACCCTTTAATCACACTTTTATCTACCCCTCCAATGTTTTTTTGAAGCTCCAAAATACAATTGTGTGTTTTTCCCACCTTGGTGCTTATCTTAGGATCGGCAAAATGAAGAAGTTTGAAGTTGCCAATTTATAACCAGTGCCACCATATAGTTGTAAATTACATTTTTCAATGTGATTTCCAAAATTCTTTAACTTGTGTCCAACATTCCAAAAAAATCGAAAGTTTCACACAAATGTGGGAAAATTGCTTGATCCGTTGAAAGTTTTTTAGAAACAGGTTAGTTCATATGACAGAAGTAAAGTTAAGACGGTCTCACGTTATCATATTCTATTGTGCCATTTCACACCTTGGTATTCTGCTCCTGCCAATTCTTCCCTTTTCACATTTTTCTAATTGAAATAGTACTCTCTTGATCCTGGTCAATAAACATGCTCTGCAAGCCTTAAAAAACGCTGATATGTTATATTATAATGGCAACAAAAAATATTGAGTTTGTCTTTGGGGCCACCAGGTACTTGAAAATTATAATTTAAAAATGAAATTACAAAAAGATCCGATTTTTGTCCAATATTAGAAAGGTGTGAAAATTTTGAAAAAAATATTTGATTTTTTTTGTTCTCTTCAGAATGATCTAGAAAAAGGATGGCAAAAGCAAAAGAGGAAAAAGCAGATAGGATTTATAACACTTTTTGTAGCGATATCTGTTTGATTTATCAACTATTTCAAGCTATGAAGTAAGACTAAAAAATGATGGGAGTACAGAAAAAGGTTAGTTTCTACTAAAACCAATGAGGAAAGTGCGAGAAAAATTACAAAAATCCGTTTCGTTACATTCTCAAAATAATTACATAAATACTACATAATTGGCAATAATTTTGTACCAAACTATGATGGCTGTTCAAAATCTCTTTGAGCAAATGAAAGAAGATTTCTCCATTTTTTACTATGAAATTTAAGCTGAGCAACGTATTTGCAAGCAGACCCTAGGTCCTGTATAGCCTTGTTTCAAAAGACTGCTGTCTGATCGGTGATCACAATTAAGGATACTTTTTTGTTCACACATTTACATAACGAATTTGCAACCTTGAAATTTCTTCCTTGTCCAACCATTATATAAGATTTTACACCCATCATTCATCATTGTCACTAATAATCACAATCTGAATGTTCTCCCGTGTCCGGATTTTTGATCTGGGGCCTATGTTACGAAACATCGGACACTTGTAAATTTTGTGCGAGACCATAGACTATTCTTTTATAGATAGGATGGTATTCCGCTACGGTATGCAACATTTTCAAGAGCCAACACAAAGTCTTCGAAATTTTCGGCACGAGGTAGAATAGGGAGACGCCTTGCATCATAAATGCTAATTTAAGTTTACTTAGTTGGACATTTTGGGCCGCTATTCAATAAACTCAAATGTCATCTAATCTATGTTTGAAAATATCAATGTTTTGTCGTAAATCATTGACTTCTAGTTCTAAGTGGGAGTTTCACTTTCAGCTAATGTTCAAGAAACGTCAGGACTGCTACTTAACATCAAATGTCTAGCTTCTTGCTTCAATTCCCTCTTTCTCTTAACAAATCATGATTATGGCACCCCTGGCGAGCGGTCAGCCGAGACAGAACTCGCGCATGTCCATCATTATCAGAAAAATAAAAGCTCAAATGTACGTGTGTGCATCGTGAAGACTTGCGACTGCCTGCTACTAATTGCCCAGTCGGACACCAAAATTACGCACCTCCTTGACTCGTAAATTTTTGGCTATTGGGACACTCGTTAATTCTCTGAATCCGCACAAATTGTGCGGAGGTTAAGATTGCCAGTCAAGTCTTGAAAATCATTAAAGGCCCCATTGAGTCGATTTTCACTAAAATTTATAAATCAGCCTTATATTTGCAACCGGTAAGGCTAATTATTGTAGAAAATTATTGAAATTGAGTAGAGTATTTGAAATTATGCAAAAAATAATGGCATCCCTATTCTTGAAGTCAATGTTTTGTCACAGAATTTACGAGTGTCCAGTCGGACCTCGATCTTTCGTAACATAGGCCCCTGGTCAAACACCTCATCTTTCCTCATTGTGCAGACCAAATAATTCGGAATAATTCACAAAAATCACCTAACCTCAAAGCATTGTGAAACAAAAGTTCAGCTGCACCTTATCCTACGCCTACTGTGCAAGTTGAAGAAGAGGACATAATTTTGTGTCATTGGCTAAATTTTGGGCTTATTTTCCGTATTGACCTCCCAGTTAGCTGTTGTTTAAAGTCCCCCATACCTCAAAATTGCTCTGACCTTCAGTACAATAAGGTCGCTCACTTTGAACACGAATTGTGAAAAACTGGTGAGCGATATCTGAAAATTCCTTTTTTCAATCTTGTTTTGAAAATATTTAAAAATGATCTCCCAGCTTCAAAATTACGATATTGTGGTGTGTATTCGAAATCGTCTACTCTCTCATATACTTCCAAACTGCGTTCTTCCTTCCTATTAAAACCTATCAAATCCTTCTATATTTATCCATTCTTCCTCGTTATTCAATTGTATAAACTTCTCCACCGATCTCCCGGTTTCCCATGTTGTTGTCCGTTGAGTACTTAACAATACGAAGTATATTTTTTTGTATAAAAAGGTCAGTTCAGTTTTTACTTTCGTGAACCTCGTAATTAAAGAAGGCGGAAAAACAATTTTCGGTCTGCAATCCAGTTTCTGGCTTTCAGTCGTTTGTTTTAAATCGGCGAGACAAAATTGAAACATTTCAAACTTGTTAAGGGTTAAAATGCAAAAAGGTAAGAAGATTTGTCGAATCAAGTACAAAAATCCATCTATTTCAAAACTTAATTGGACGGTTTTGGGTGTTGCAGGTGAGCGTGGATTAACAGAATTTGATATCCTAGACGAGGTAATCCAAATCACGAAAAATGGAACCAAAGTGGAAGTGAAAATTATATTTCGACGGCGGATTGAGTATCATCTATCCAACACTTTCCTTCAAATGGCCATCCTTCTCTTCATTGGATATTTGTCATTCTTTTTTGACTTGGAAGATTTCACCAATCGAATTATGGTCACACTGACGACAATGCTGGTTGTTGCCACTCTGATTGCCTCCATTCAAACTGTAAGAACTCTAAAACAAAAAAGGGCTTTAAGGAAAGGAGGGTGCGGGAATATTATTGTTGTTGTGTAACAGAAATTCAGACAAATAATTCTTGGTACTTTCTTTCTGCTTAACAAGATCATAAAAACAAATCATAAAATAAATTGAATAAAAAAATCAGCAGTCTTTAGTTACAAGAACATGCCGTGAGGTGAATGTATTCTTGGTCTTAACTGCAAAATTGTTACTCGATTTGGGGAAACAATTGCTTGCTATCAAAAATACTTTGCTTAATCTTGGTTTGATGCCAATGTCAAAGCCAAAAATAATATTTTCTCAGCAGCAATGTTGTTCATATTTCGAGAGGTTTTCCTTAATCACACGCATTTCAGTCAGCACAAAAGTATTCTTTTTTTCCAGTATTATTTTTTCGTACGGCTTTCACTGTAATCTATTCGAAATTTCATTTTGTTAATGTGAGTATTTTGAATTATTCCAATATTTGGAATAGTATTTGAAAATTCTCACTAAATGGCAATGAAAGGGAAGTTATATCTTGCCTTAAGCCGGCTTGAAAGTGCCAAGGCATGACATCTTAAATTCAATCTGTTTTCAGGATCTACCCAAGACCGCCTACTTCAAAATAATAGACGTTTGGTTCATGTTCACTCTTCATGCCTTGGTGCTGATTTTCTTTTGTCATACCCTTATTGGATCCGTGGATGGAAATCGAGCTAATGTTATCCATCCATTTCCTTCTTGGATGAAGAAACCAGGACTTAAAGCCCGATTGAATTGGATGGCTAAAATAGGCGTATCAGCTCTTATTCTTGTGTTTAACTTATGTTTTTGGTCATTTGCCTTGCATGCCCATTTCACCGTTCCAGAAATGGAATAGATTTGTGTTACATGATGTCCATGTAATGTAGTTAGTTATTTCAAAAAAATTACGAACAAATAAAAACACGTGTGAGTTGATGAAAAAAGAATTAAATTGTTTTCTTTAACTGGTTATTCAACACGGTCAGCATTTAAGTATCTGCCATGTGTTGCATAAATACTCAAATTTTTGTACCATCTTGCCACATCATTCTGCCATGATTTTTGTATGAAATAGACATGAATGGACCGCGAGAGAATCATTTTCAGAAAAAAAAATTAACGTTAAACAGGAAAATCGTAAAATAGGGTTTCAAAAAATGAGTAGAAAATTGCGTTTTTTCTTGGAGGGGTTAGAAATCCGCGACCAAACCTTTTTCATCTCAATGGAAGATCCTAATTTTAATTTTCGAGTTGTAAGCACAATTTAATTCTGCGATGATCTTACAGCTCAAACTTGATAACACTAAAGTGCTGGAATCTCAACATTTTGGAGTTTGCAAGTCACAAAAACTCTTTTAGGAATTTCAAACCCAAGTAGTATTCCAAAAGAAAAATCGTTCAAAGCTACTTTGATTATGTTGACCCAAGGAAACTCTTGCAGGGTGAAACAGAGTTAAAAGTAATTAAAGTAATTGCTGATTTCTTTTCTCTTATCCTTTTTCTTGCCAAAAAAGCTTGGATTTCCTTGATTTGAAGACTGACTGGAAGCAAGTTCTTGATTGTGTGAATCCTTGGAATATGGGAATCGAGGGGTTAGAAAATCTTGCCCTGATCGAGAGCTCGGCTGCAGTAAGAACCCACTAATCTCTCAAAGACAGGGGCTCTTCACAGAAATTGAAGTTTAAGACAAATCAATACTTTATAATGCTTTTTTCTTTTACTATTCGCTTACTTAACCCAAACTTCTTCTTACTGCTCAAACCACACACCACCGCGTCAAGAGAAATGACCATGTTTATTTTGGTCTCGCTAGGTAAGCACATGGAATAATCAGCTGTTCATTGCTTCAAGTAAGGGCCCGTCAGGCGTATCTAGAGGCAAGCCTCGGCTTCTCGCTTGTTCATGTTGTATACTCTGCATCTATATCGCTCTAACGGAACCTTTCTTCTCTCTATAAGTTTCTCTCTAAGTTTCTCTCTCTTCTGTTCTTATTCTGAAATAAACGATTGCCAGAATCAAACAGTTCAAAGAGCACAATACATAGGTAGAGACAGTCCAACAGTTCATGTAGGAACCACTGTTTTTGTAAATAGAGCGAACTTGGGTGTCAGGTTTGGTACTTGGTTCTGCATTGATAACAGGGTTAGTTAGGGTTAGTTAGTTATCGAATTTCCGTTCCGTGTTCTAAAAATCCATTTATGAGGAGAAAGAAGGAGATCATTACACATCGTCGTCTTCCTTCCACATCTGCTACTTGAGTGTTCATAATGTAATAGTGAGAATATGGATAAATGAAAGTTTCTTCAAAAAGAAGAGAATAACAGCTTTTGGATCCTGAAGGTTTATCCTCGTCTCAGGTAAGTTAAGACTTTAGCTGAAAATAATGGCCGTTAGCAGCTCCAATATGTTGACAATGAGAGTTATGCTTTTATCCATAGATGTCAAACAACTCTTTTTTTTCAGTGAGCCCTTACAAACCGTGAAGTGAATAAAACCATTTGAATGAATTAAATTGGTCGAACATAATTACTATTGTATATTTTGCCTCTCCTTTAGGGCAAGGAGGACGCAAACCACAGTTGCTTTCAAAATATTTTTTAGGCCCAATGAGTGCAAAGAAAATTCAAACTAGCAAGGTCATAACAATTTTTTTCTCGTTTACTTGGACATATGGAGCCACCAACTAAAATGTCTCAAATATTCATGGGGAACGCCAAAGAGACTTGTTTAAATCTGCAAAACCATGCATCTCTTGAAATCAGCAAGCCATCGCCACTAAAAAGGAACTGCAGGATAATTTTTCCGCCCGACTATCCTTTAACTTCCTGCCAAACAAAGCGCGATGAATCTTAAAGCACTACTTGGTAGCTGCGTTTTTCTTCTTTTTATGTTTATATGCATACTTTTTCGTAAATATAATCATTCAATTCATTCAAACTAATCAGAACAGAAAATTAAAAAGCGCCACAACTCAGATTTGTTCTGCGACGGAAAAGTACAAGACAGGTTTCGATGCTCTGATTGCTTTCAAAAATAACGCGACCAAGAAATGGAAGTCGGGAATCCTAAATGAAGACTAGAAATGGTAAAAATTGAACTATCTGATGATTGCCCTTTTTCCCTTCTTTCGATGTTACTATAGTGCTCTACCTTTGACTGTGCGTGCAATAAGCAACACAATTCTGACAATTTCTCACGTCTTCTCGAGTTCAGTTCCGCGCAAAGCAAAACCGAGTGGCGGCACCTTTTTGTTTCCTGCTCCGACATGATCGTTTTTACGAAAAAGTTTATAAAAAGCCATTGAAAGAAGAAAAACAAAGCTTCAAAATGGTTCTTTTAGATTTGTCACCGTGCTTGGTCGGGCAGGAAATTTAAAGTTAATTGGGCGGAAAAATTCCCCTCTGCACCCTATAGATAGTAGTGCTCTTGATAGTTGTGCTCTTTTATTTTAGAGAAGTAAAATACAACTGATCATCCAAGTCAAATTTGTTGCCTTGCTGGCACTGGAATATTAACAAATTTTACACCTCCAGCTGACGTCATTTTTGTGATATCTTTGTGCGCCCCAAAATGGCTACAAAAGATTTGAATCACCCAATCAAACACTCTCTCCACTTGACCAAGTCTGACGTAGAACTATTAGAAAAGCGTTCCAAAGTGAAGAACCCCTTAGGGTTTTTGGTGTTTTTGGACAAGATCAGCCGTTTAAAGGTGAGCATTTTAAGATTTCGATTGTTTGAGATATGTTTTCAAGGCAAAACTTTTAAAAACTGTCTTCTCTCCTAGAATGATGCCAATTTGAATACAACTGAGTGGCTCTCTGTGAAGGAGAGTATGCTCAAAATGCACCAGGCACCTGAGGTAAAGAAAGAGCCTTTTTCCACAATACATTGATAAAAATGGACAATGATAAGTTCATTCGACTTTGTATGGTTTGTAATAACATCAAAAGGGAAATGATTTTGTTTTGTTTCACTAAAAGAAACTGTTGACTACAAACTGCTCAATCTTTTAGCAAGTGCTTTAACTTTCCATTTCATGATGGCGAAACTGCTGAGACCACTCTGTCAGTGGATGGACTCTTTGATTATTTCATCCAAGAGCGCTCTTTTAGCTTACTTAAAACAGATCATTCATGTTGATTAGTACTTAGCATTTTTCCAGGACCATTCTACTCAAACACAAGAATTTCCCTTAGTCGATGGGAACGCTTGCCTCTTGAATTTTTCTTGTGATGGTTCCTCCAGTCTCAAAAAGTCATTCAAGGAAAACCTTCCCAGTGATAAATTGGATGATGTGGTAGATTTAGGAAATGGGAAACAAACAGACTCACTTATTGAGGGTGCATATCTCCTGTGGCATCGCGAATTTCCCAACAAGCCAATTTCAAAGTCAAGATTCATCCCACAAGAGTTTTTAGAAAAAATACAAGATATTCCCATGGAGCTCAAGACCACATTTCGCATTGTTAAGCAAATACTTTCTTCTTGTGAACGTCTCTTTAGGGCAAAGACAGAAAGAACAATTTGCATGAACCAGTTGCAAGAAAACATGCAAAAACTGCAATCTATCGTGGATTTTTGGCAATATGCCCCAGAAGAGATGCCAGATCGCACATATTTATTGAAAGATGAAGATTGGTTAGATTCTTTGATTGCTCCTTTGTCAGACCAAAGAACAGATTCTGTCGCAAAGAAAGTTCAACAATACGTTCGGAACAATCAATGTCCAGATCTTCAAACCTTTTTGAATGAGGAGATAAGAAAAGGAAACCAAAGGTTGCAAGAAAACCAACAAAACCTAACGGGGTCTATTGATACTTCTGCAGACAACAGACCAATTAAAAAGCAAATGGATGACCTGATAAAACACATTAAATCTAGCAAACTTTTTTTCGGAACGTTCTTAGTAAGGCAACTTTTGGGGTACAAAGGTCCTCAAAATGAGCTTCTAGTTCAAAAAAATGGAACTCTAGTGGGAGACTGCTTCGAAAAGGACGTTTTTGAGGCTCTGAGAGCTTGGCAATCTAACCATCCGAAATGGATCACAATCTTCTGCGGTTTGGAATTGTTGGGGAGCAAGCAACATTACAATGAATTCGATTTCCTGATCATTTTGGGTCAAGTCAAGAAGATCCTTTATGTGGAGTGTAAATATACCTTGACCAAGGAGATAGCAGGGAAAATTAAGCAACAAGCCGACAACGCCTTCAATTTCCTACAAGAAAAGCTACCATTGAAAGAGGGTTGGGAATTCTTCACTTGGGCTTGTTATGAGCATCTCATATTGGATCCACTCACTTTCTGTGCGAATTGTCAGCCATTTTTAGTGAAGACGTCAAGCTTGGTATCGGCTTTAAATCAAATTATGAGGGAACAATCAAATCAAAATGTGGAATTGGACACAAACAACGAAGAATACGGGGCCATCATCAAAACGTACCTGTTTAACGCTTTACAAAATAAGCAAACAATTGATAGTGAGCAAGTGGCCAAACATCAGTTGGGAATGGTCAATTGGTCCAATGAGAAAATGATTCTGTGGAATCTACACCAATTGCAGGTTCTACACAATGATCCTCAAAGAATGATTGTCAAGAGCCATGGATTCTTTGGAACAGGCAAAACGGAAATTTTCAAGATGAAAGTGTCTAAATTGGCTTCAAGAACTCAAGATCCCATTGCCTTCTTGGTTGCTTGTCCTAATCTTCGCGACCAAGAACAACTTTTAACCAAAGTGCTGAGATTTCATTTTCAAAGGGGCAAAGTGGACAATGTCAAAGTTGGAGAACTTCGTCCTGGAGAGAAGATTCCTTGTGTTTTGAAGAAATTATTTGAAAACTGCAATCAAATCCATCAAATCCATGTTTTTATTGACGAGGCTTCAGCCGATCACAAATCTGCCATTGAAGAGTTTGTAGCCGACAATCCCTTGGAAACAGGGACTGTTATTTGGATTGTGGACAAGGATAACTCAATTGAACTCTCATCTGATAAGGGCTTTGTTGAAGAAACTGGTCTAAGATTGAATTTGCGCAATTCTGAAGGCGTCCAAAGAACAATTGGGCTCACCAAACATGGAAAGAGCCAAGTTCCGGGATCTTTGGCAGAGTTGCGTGATGAAGCTTTGGCAGATGCGATTCATAGAGCCTTTCAAGGGGAACCAGGAGTGAAGAAAATTTTGATACTGATTGGCAATTCCTCATGGAAGGAACTCCAAATGAGCGATGAACAAAAACAACATATCCGGTTCTATGGATATTCTGAAGTGAGTTATGAATATCTGCATTCTATTCCGAGTTAAAGATAGGACCAATAATTACAAAGATATTTTTACCCGGTTAATGTTTTCAAACCGGTTCATATGCTTGCCAATTGGTCGTATGACATTCAGTATTCCAGATGCTTATGCCTCATTGCACGGAATTGGATACAAGTGCCTGTTTTGGCTAGATCACTGTAATAAAAGAGTCTTAATTGTTAACCTACCCTCTAATCTCAGAGGTTGCGTGATTGGTCCAGCATAAGATTCTTAGCATCATAGATATTGACAAAAAAGGAGAGTGTTTTAGTTTCCATCACTCCATTTCTACTCCTAATAATCTTTATTATTTAAATATTAAAAAGTTAGAAACACATTAAAATCAAAACCTAAACCTAACCTGAACTAACTCAACTTAACTTAACTTAGTCTATTTAAAGTCGTTAAAAAACTTCTTCCCAATTTAGGGCTAACTGACAGTCTTGAAAAAGCACCCTTAGTGAGGCACGAACTTGGGTTGTCTTGTTAGGACGCTCAAATGTTAACTATGAGCAATACAACAATCATGGCAAAGAGGGAGATACACTAGTTATACATTAAAAAAAAGTGCAAAATTTTTTCGGGATCACGAAACCTCTGGGCCCACGGGGTATTTTTACAAATAAGAAGAAAAGAGTCATTAAAAGTGCCATCTAGTATTTCTTTATGTGGCAACTTTAAGTACAACTTGTACTTTACATGACGCGCATTGATTTACATACTGTATAGTAACCGTCACACGTTAACCTGCGTCCAAATGGAACTCTAAAATCTATAAGGCGTACGTTTTGTTCTTGTGCCATATAAACCAAATATTTTTTGAACAGTCATAGGCTTGCCAAACTAAACAATGCAATACAATTCAATACATCAGTTTTGAAACGCAACCTCACAAAACCAGGAGGTAGGTTAACAAATAAGAGAATTTGAGACACTTAAGTTGTCCAAAACTGCTGTGTTGGCACAGAAAATGCCTTAGATTGTGCACTTTATGATTGCACTCTTTACATACATTGCACTAGTCTTGGTTGGAATATTTCTTTTGTCTCATTTTAGGCACTGGAAAACTGCGAACCCAGTGAATTTGAGAAGTTTTTTGACCCAGCCAACGAAACACGTCAAATACTCATGGCGACGGAGGATCTGGCTGAAGGCATTGAAGCAGAAATGGTTTTGGTTTTGGATATCCATGATACAAAGAAAGCAACTCAGCATCGGGCTAGAACCAGGCTTATAACGGCTTTCATGAATCTAACAGCCCATCCATTGCTCCAAAGACAAAACGAAGCACCTCTTTTTAGGCCTGATTACACGCGTGTCTTGGCGCACGACGAGTGGCTCAGTATTTTTGAAGGCAACGGACTGATTTTGTACTCCCGGTTAAGTCGAGAGACTGAACAGAAAAAAGGCTCAGTCGTTCATTATCATTCAAACTATCAAGATTTTTTGGACAAACATAGAGATTGGATTCGTCAATATGGGCCAATCAAAGCTATGGAACAGTACCACGTGATCCAAATGAAGTCGCCGAACTTGACAATCTCAAGTTATCCTCTTGTTTTGTGGGTGCAATTTGAGAATGAGCAAACCACATTCTGTATTGGTTTGAATGGTCAGAGTCTCAATGAAGTGAAACCAAGTGATTTAGACATACCCAATTTGGATCTTGTCCCACATTACGAACTTTTCTTCACAAAATCCGTTCCAGCGTGGAAAATATGGGAACAGGTTCTCATCGCTGAAATAATCTATTCTAAAGCCACCAACATCCGTTTGGATGAATGGTTTGTCTCAAAACGGCTTTTTTCAATTTGGTTGAGAATTTTTGAGGAGTTGAAGGAGGGACGTCTCCAATTGGACCATTCTCAAATGTCTTTCCCATCCGAGGAAATTCGAATGAAATTGCTCAGAAACTTTCTCAACAATGGGTAAGTGCACGAACTTGTCCTCAAAGTTCTACAGAGGGTGGGCCAGTGACGATTAGTAACCTTCGGTAAATTAGAGAGAGAAAATTGGTGATTATGTCATGAGATTTGGTGCATCACTCTTTTCACGCATGCTGAATATTTACTTAAAGTCCGTGCAGTTAGCTTGCATATGAACCACTGCATGACGGATTTCAAAAATGCAATTGGTGTCTGTTCATTGTAGTGAAAAGGAAGATTTTTGCAGAAGTAATAATGTTCCGTCTTATTTTAGTATTCTGATTGGACCTGAACAGTATCTTAAAAGTGATCCTACATCAGGGTCAAGTTAAACTTTCTTTGGACATGAGGGCATTTTCTGAGAATGACCATACTCAATGATCCAACACCAAAGAGTACTTTGAAATGAGCATTCTTGAAGTCATTGAAATCATTTTTCTGCATGAATTT
Source organism: Tigriopus japonicus (assembly GCA_010645155.1). Classification (NCBI taxonomy): domain Eukaryota; kingdom Metazoa; phylum Arthropoda; class Copepoda; order Harpacticoida; family Harpacticidae; genus Tigriopus; species Tigriopus japonicus. The sequence continues at coordinate 9,946,796 of CM021320.1, read as the reverse complement.
TATCGTAGATTTTAACAGAAGCTTAAAAATTCCCCTTAACAAGAGAAAAGACAGGGGCAAAAGCTCTTGAAAATTTTGATCTCTACTGATGAGCCTTTTTGAAATTGGAAATTCCATCAGCATTGAAGGTTGTTCATTTTTCGTTTTCATTCCAGAGATTACCTTGGTGACCTTGTTTCTATTTTGCCAACATTTGCACCCAACCATGAAATTCATCATTGGGATCTGATCCAGACATTCTTGGCATGGTGGCTCCCAAATTATGGCGACACCTTGGCCAATCATCTCGTTCGTTGGGAAAACCCTGATCAACCCTCCAATGAACCTTCAAATCTTGATCGAGTTGAAAATTCCGAACAATGTTACTGGGATATATTTCCACATCTCAAGGATGTTAGAACTGTTTTTATCCCACGAGTCCTTCTTCAACCTCAAAATGATCCCAAATCGCCTTTTCAAGCAGATTACATGAACAATTTGCAAAAAGCGATCCAATCCAAGTTCATGTTTTCAATGTCTTCTGAAGAGAGTACTTGGTCCAAGAAACTTCATTTCCCTTGGGTTTGGTGGCTTTGGATGCGGGAAATGACTTTGGTTTGGTCGGAAATCCTTGAGGAGAATTTTGCTCATGTGCAAATGGAACATTGGTATGGCCAATTGTTGGAATGGCAAAGGACTATTCGATCAGAAATGGATGCGTTACAGAGCAAGCGGGGCTCCACGTCCATCTTTCTCCTTGAGGAGAATGAATTAGTCTTGCCATTGGACTATAATCAATGTTATCGAAACATTTCAAACAATTTGTCATCCATGATGAGAAAAGTCCTTTTATTCCTCTCAAAACAACCATAAATAATGATTTCAAGTATGACCATGGCAATTGAATATTGAACCCATTATTCTTCATTTAGTCATTGCAGTTTGGCCAAATCAAGAAGCAGGAAATCATGGAGTGGGAGGCTAGCAATGAGAATTATTATTTCCAGCAGAAACGAACCATTTGCGTTCTTCTGCAAATGAGACCTGGCTTGCATTGGGAAGACCACGTATTTCAAATTTCAGCCCAATCGAATGCCGGAGTGAAAAGTTATGCCATCTCAAACTTATGTATTGAAGAGAGCATAGAATGAATGAACTCGCCCTTTTGTAATAAAACGATTACCACAAAAGGACTAGTTCATTCATTCTCGGTAGGATTTGCACTGAACTTTGAGTGAGCATAACTTTTGTCTCCGACGTTCGATTGAGCTGAAAATTGAAATACGGATTCTTGTTAACATATGCAAGGTCTCATTTGCAGAAGAACGTTATTGAATTGTTCTTACTGGAAATCATTATTATCATTGCTAGCCTCCCACTCCATGATTCCAGTGCTTCTTGAGTGAGAATAACGTTTGTCTCCGACATTCGATTGAGCTGAAAATTGAAATACGTATTCTTGTCAACATATGCAAGGTCTCATTTGCAGCAGAACGTAATTGAATTGTTCATACTGGAAATCATTACTCTCATTACTAGCCTTCCGCTCTGTGATTCCAGTGCTTCTTGGCCAAATGTACCGTTTTCAATAAATCATTCATTGGAAGTATGACTAAGCGTTCTGCATTTTTTTTTTCCGTTTACTCTGCTCATTTCTACACGTAACTTGTTTCAGGACATGTTTAATCCATTATCGGACAAATATAAATTTAAGAACTTGAAAATATCGAACTTAATGGCCGAATGGTTTGGCACAAACGAAATTTGTAATTTTAATCCAAATGCCCAATTGCTTTAATCAAATATCTCGTTATCGCTTGCATTACTGAAGATCCACAGCCGAAGGATAAAAAATGTATCAAAAAGTTACACGAGTTATCAAACTAAATTTCCTGTAAGAGCTATTGATAAAACTTGGCAAAATTACTCACCCAAGTTTTTTGAGCTCTAAAAGGTACATATTATTACATTATACAAAGTACATATACATTTGTACAATATGCATTTGTACATGTACAAGGTACATCATAAGGGGAGATGGTGTAGCGCACTTGATTAACGCGCGACCGAGCTGTGCTCGGGTTCAAGTGTTCGATCCCAGGACTTAACTCCAAGTCTCCTCCCATGTGCATTAACGTCTCGAACGGCGCAACTTGATCCCAGATGGGCCCATCTAATTATATTCAATTGTAATAAACTCATCATGACAAATTTCTGTAATAAATCCAATGTGCTATCGTACACGCAATACAGATATTATATTTTTATTATTGGGTTCACATTACACTGCTCTGACTTACACCCTTAATTTAACACCATATTGGTCGACATGAAAACTATTAATGCCTTTAACTACATTCGAGATTGATCATTTGCAAATTTATTGGACAAGAGCCTTACAATAATTTTCATGCATGATTTACCATTTTGCATTCTAAATAACCTCTTGCACACATTTTTCCCTTGAAACTACTCTAATATAAATGTATTTACATGTTGTTATTTGCAAATGGAGCCAAGGATACCTTTAACACGTTATAGGTCTAGGTCTCCCTGATTGAGCATACACCATTATTTATGGAAATCAAAAACGGAATCGAAAAACCAGTGTGAATCCACGGTAAGACTTCTTATATTCTTAGCCTTTCCCTCCTTTTATTTTTTCGAGCTTTTTGATCATTTTGATACCTGGGGCCTATGTTACGAAAGATCGAGGTCCGACTGGACACTCGTAAATTTTGTCACCAAACATTGACTACAAGAATAGGGATGCCATTGTTTTTTTTGCATAATTTCAAGTACTCCATACTCAATTTTAATCATTTTCTGCAATAATTAGCCTTATTAGTTGCAAATATAAGGCTGATTTTTAAATTTTAGTGAAAATCGACTCAATGGAGCCTTTAATGATTTTCAAGACTTGACTGGCAATCTTAACCTCCGCACAATTTGTGCGGATTAGGAGAACTTACGAGTGTCCGACTCGCCAAAAATTTACGAGTCAAGGAGGTGCGTAATTTTGGTGTCCGACTGGACATATTAGTAGCGGGCAGTCCCAAGTCATCACGATGCACACACGTACATTTGCGGCCTTAAGTTTTCTGATCATGATGGACATGCGCGAGTTATGTCTCGGATGATCGCTCGCCAGGGGTGCCATAATCATGATTACTTAGGAGAAAGAGGGAATGGAAGCAAAAAGCTAGACATTTGATGGTAAGTGTCAGTCCTGACGTTTCTTGAACACTAGCTGAATGTGAATCTCCCGCTTAGAATTAGAAGTCAATGGTTTACGACAAAACATTGATATTTTTAAACATAGATTAGATGAACTTTAAGTGTATTGAATAGCGGCCCAAAATGTCTAACTAAGTATACTTAAAGTAGCATTTATGTAGCAAAGCGTCTCCCTATTCTACCTCGTGCCGAAAATTTCGAAGACTTTGTGTTGGCTCTTAAAAATATTGCATAACGTAGCTGAACACCATCCAGTCTATAAAAGAGTAGTCTATGGTCTCGCACAAAATTTACAAGTGTCCGATGTTTCGTAACATAGGCCCCTGTACTCTTTTTCTCTTCTTATCTATCAACAAAACTTTTTCGCGTCTCTTTTTTCATGCTATTTTTAACATTTCAGGCGTTTGCGTGTCACTTTGAGATACTGTAGGATCAATTGTTGGCACACGGTGTTCCGAATGGCGTTTTAGGTTTGAATCAAAATACCCAAAAACACCATGGCACTTTTTGGACCCACAATTCAATGGGGAACAACTTTGCTTTCATTGTTTTATATAAGATTAGGTCCAGGGAAAAAGTTATATACCTAAAAACCTATTAAATATAACATTTTTTAACAAACTATTTAATCCATATTTAGAGACCATTTAGTTACCTCATGAATTCAAATTGAATAAAAATTCATTCAGCAACAGCTGAGTTATTTGACTTTGAATGGTCCATTTTTGACCCCAAAAAGCCGAAAAACGCTACAGTTATATGAAAAAACAAATTCCCAAAGATTTCACATAGCTTTTCAATATTGCAAAAACAAATGTTTTTTTTTTACTTTTGAAACTTATGTCAAAATTGCTCAAAATAAGAAAAAATATCACTTAAAAGGAATTTAAAATACATTTTCCAATAAAAAACTTTTGCAGTATCAAAGACACTCAAAGTTGGGTAATAATTTAAAGTTTTGAAGAAATCGGTTAATGTTTCAAGTTTCGATTTTAGTTCATTTTGAACATGGTCCTTCTAGAAATCGTAATTTTGGATATGACTTTGTTAGACATTTTTATTTGTAATTTTGGCACAACACACGTCATAGCGTACCCTAAATTGTTATGAAAATAACTTTCCAAAAATCTTATTTAAGTGCATTTTAAGGTTTTTTTTATAAAATATCTTTTAAATATATGTGTCCGTTTTTCCTCGATTTTTTAAATACTTTGGCTTTTTCAAAGAAAAAATAAATATTTTCTCGAATATTTGAGTCAGAAAAAATATGTCAGGCAAAATTGTGGAAAATAAATGAACGACTAATGCTCAATGGGGCTCACCAAAAATGAACCAAAAATACAAAAACCTCAACAAAATGGCATTTGTCCTGAAATTTGACATTCGCAACCAAAACTACTGTGATACACGAAAAAAGCTGCGCCATCTATTGAGGAAAACTGAAAGTTGTATTTTTTTAATCAATTACATTCAAGTAGGCCTCCAAAAACGGCCAAATGCATCAAATTCGCCAAAAACAAAGTAGGAAAATGGGTGCACACAGACAAAAATGCCAAATAATGGCCTTGTCAAAAAAATGTATTTCTTAAATATCCTGCCATTTTCCAAATATTTTGGCCTTTTGAAGAAAATATACATTGGATATTTTGTCACTATTTTGCAAATATTTTTCCGGGCCCTATTGATGAATTTCGTGATTGTCAATGGCTTCGATCATTTCACGGCGTCTGTTTTCATTAAGCATGTATCTTATTGTTAGCTCCCGCCCCCAACATTTACTCTGGCAAAATCATTTAGCTAACATTTTTGCAAGTCTTTGTTTGAGCAACAGTTTTGTCTAAAGCATGGTCAAACTAACATGCTATTGTGTTTTGGCCTTGGGCCTTATGGCCATCCAATACTCGATCCAGAAAACTACCAGAGCAATTTGGGTGAAGATCCCAGGGCATTGCTTGAATCCTTGGTCAGTTTTATCCAATGGGATGAAGTAAGCTGAAACATTTCACCATTTCGTGCTTTAGAACTTCATTGGTACAAAATGGAGGGGCCAATTCCTCTTCCTTCATTAACAATGAAGCTATTAGCTCTGATTTTCTCATGTACCACATTGACACCAAGCAATGGGTCAAACTCCCCGATTATCTCCATAGACAGACGGACTTGGCGTGTTGCAATTTTGACAAGGGAGTTGTCCAAGGTATTTTTTGCATTGGAGGAGATGGACCTGCAGGCTTCAAAATCCCTGCCCATCACGCAATGATTTTCGATTGGAACTCCTCCACATGGAACAGGGCCCCTCATTATGATTTATTCAGTGATCTCTATAGGCTTGGATCAATTATTCAGTTCAAGAATTGGTTGTTTTACATTCCATATTACAATAGGGTAACTGGGGAAATTGAGAAAGTTGTCTATAAGTTGGATTTAAATGACACCGAAACAACTTGGGAGGAGTTGGGAATGGGTTTAAGTGTTCCTAGTGTATATCCTTTCTTTCATAGGGTGGTCTCATTCACAATTGGTTGAACTATGTCACAAGATAAGGGACGAAAAAATCAGATTAATATAAATTTTGCATAAATTGTGATTGCCTTTTTATTTTTAACAATCAACTCTCCATTAAAGAATCGTGACTTCAGTACTTACACTTGTGGATTTTGAGTTGGTAGTTTTGCCATATTTTATGGCAGATAAGGTCTATTGCTTGTTGAAAAGTTTGGTTGTGGTCAGCTTTTTGACCCTTAAAAAACAAAATGGCAAAACCCTGCCCAAAATCCAACTCGAAAAATATTAGTCCCCTTGACTGCATCCCTCAGATCAATCAAAACACTCTGAGAAACACAACCACCATAGAATTGAGTTCATGTGATCAAATCAGTCAAGACTCTTCAGTGACATTTCCTTGAAATAATTGTTCATTTACCTCGCTCTTGTAGCAGTCCAAGGACCACTACACTAGAGGACGAATTTCAGAGCAGTGTCCATGACGTCATCAATACACTTTGCGGTGAATGATCACTAAGGCTCGGAGACATATTCAGTTTTTCTGTTGAGTAGAAATTTCAGACGTTCCAAGGAATAGGGTCAGCTGACGATCAGCTAACAGTAAACACTACGTTGTGAAACGTCTAGGATTCTGCTCCACAGCAAAACTGAATATTTATCGGAGGCCTAATGATCACTGATCCGTCATTAATTCTAGGTTGAGAGAAGTTCAACATTCATTTGCGAGGAAAAGAGAAGTCAGTCAGGGACGCCACTCAAACATGCTGTTTCAATCTATTTATTTCTCTCCATCAGCAAATCTCATTGGATTAGATTTTGAAAAACGATTTAAAATTTTGAAGTTATTGAAAGATTTCCTTGAATCAATAATCTTTTCCAACAAAGTTTCTTTTGCCCATGTCAACCCTGGTTTAGTTTGAGAATTCTCGATTTGGTGTCAGTCTTTGTTTGTTTGACAAGGTGACCAATCAAACGAGTGGTTCAATAAGAAGGGCAACAGTTCTTATCTTCTTTTCTTCTTTTAAACATAGTATTTAAGTATTTGAAAGTGGTCTTTGAATTATTCTTGGAGAGGGATGTTCAATGTTGGATAAAATTGGTCAATTTAAGTTAGGAACCAACCCTAATCAATTTGGTCACCTCAAGAAATGTGCAACCACTGTTAATTGAGCTTTGAAGAAGATGCCACTCAAAAACCTTGTGGATTCACCTATCATCGTGGTCATTTGCCATCTGCAAGCGTCACATTCTAGTGTTTTAGTGAGCAGAGAGATCCTGCCATGGTGATTGAGAAAGAAACTTTGGATGGGTCATGTGTGGCCCTTCACAGAAAAAGAGGGCTTAACTTCAATCTTCTCTCTTTCTTCCAATCAAAGACAGAATCGTATTCTCCATTGATGAAAACTACTCAAAGTCAATTGTATCAATTATGTGTTTGTTCAGCATGCTTTTGAGCCTTTCTTCTTATTCTCAGATCATTCATTGGATAGATGGATGGACAAGAAATGGATCATAAGATTCATAAAAAGGTTCAGGGAATATTGGTATCCTCTTGTCACTACTGCAAACTTTGGTGTGATGATTCAACATAAAAATGAATGGGACAAAGCAATGAAACCATCACTGGTTAGACAAGAACAAGCATGTGGAATTGAAGTGGCAAGCATTAGATACAAAGAAAGACTACTTTTTGCTGAAGGCAATTTTGAGAAAGATCAACTATGATAAGACCAGCCAACACAGTCAACACAAGATATCAATGGTTAACCAATCATGCCTAGATTGAACTACATCCACAAAGATGCTAAAAATTGTGGATGATTCGAAGATCGGGAGATTTTGGGAATCTTGTCTTGAGGTTGCAAAATTGGGATTATCTTGCAACCTCAAGACAAGATATGAGTCCAAAGAGCCTTGAACTCAGCTGAAGAATGGGCCTCAAGTAAATGAATGTGACCTTCATTGTGGAGAAGTGTAAGATGAAGATGTTTGGAAAGAGGCAAAAAACCACTCCCAAGTATATCCTGAAAGGCCAGACACTTGAGATTGTAGACATGGAAACAGACCTTGGTATCATATTCAATCATAACATAAAATTCCGTGAACACTGTGCTGATATCGTGATGCGAGCCAGTAGAATGATGGGGCTCATGAGATGCACTTTCATAATGAGGGACAAGAAAATTATAACTAGACTGTACAAAGAGTACATTAGACCTATACTCGAGTATAACATGACTTTTTGCTCTCCTTGATTTGTTATAAAATACAACCATTCACTTGAGCATACGTCACTTCTCTGGTTACTTGCCATTGTTAAAATATTGTTACGTTCCACCATTCACTCAAAAACGAATGTTTTTAGTAAAAATAATCAAAATTCATTTAATCAAAGGCAGTCATTGTATGTCCTAAATTGCTGGTGTACCCAAGCTGTAGGTCCTTCGACCTTGAAATGAATTCTTCGTAGAGCCATCATTGATCAGTCGTTCGTTCATCTCTCTTTTGCATCGGTCGTATTCCGACGTACCTTAGTAGCGTCTCCTCGCAATGTTAGAAAACCAATCACGTAACCTCTAGATTGGACTGTAACACAGAGTTCTAGAGTGGACATGTTCAGCCAGAGTAAGAAAAAGCTAACAATTTGGCAGACAATTTTTAGGCCCCAGCTGACCACTTGTACCCAAAACAAGTACTAAAGGGAAACAAACAAATATAATAAATAAAAAACAAAGACAAACAGAAGACAGCACCCAAAACAAATAAAAATCACAAATAGAAAATAAACAAATCGGAAAAAGTAGTCAACAGATGTTGAATGTTTTGATCGCCCAACAAATCAAGGCTACCAAAACTGACACCCCTTAAGCAAGGCAAAAAGGACAAAAGTAACTAAAGGTCTTGAAAACCCTCTACAGTCAAAACCAAGAGCTTCGGTTGCATGAAATATCTCTTTCAAACCAATCAATTCTTTCATGAGCACAAATAATTGTGATTAAAATGATCTTTAGGTATATGCACTTACAAATCACCACAAATCATGACGGCAACCATGTTTTTATTTGGGAATGGAACAAATTCACCCGAAACAAACAAATGTTCTGAAAACCCAAACAAATATGCAAACAAAGAAATGGCCAATTTGTTCACATCAGCACAAACAAGCTCACATTCTTTGATAGAAACCTTCCAAAACAACCACAACAATTATGCACAAACGGTAGTACAGTTTGCGCTAACTATCCACTGAACATACTGTATTTATTTGTTCGGGCACAATGCGCCATGGGAAAAAAACAAGTTTTCTCATCCAACCTTTGCTTCTCGACAGCTGTAACTTGTCCAACAAAATTTTCCTTATGTCCGCCATCTGGATTGTAAGACCGAATCTAACGCATTGAGTTCTATTAATACCAGAGGGAGTGTAAGCCTAAAAATGTGTCTCCGGTTGCCCAGTGTTGAGCGGACAAAAGTGCAGGAACATTTGAAATGTGGGACCAGGCAAATGTCAACCATGCAATTGATGAATCAAATGTGGAATTGAGGAATGTTTTTGGGTCATTTTTTATTATTGCTATTGGTCACTTTCTTGAAGGACCTGAAGACGTCACTAAGTGACCATGCCTTGGATTTGAATACTACAACTAGTAACTTATTTGCCACTTAAAATTGAATAAGTTACTAGTAGGAAGCGCACAAATTTACGATTTTGCGTTATGTAGGGTTAGTCTGATACATATGTAGACAAAAACTAACTTGTGGCTTCAAGGACGAGCTTAAAAAAGTTGGTCTTCATTGGCGTGTTTGGTCACACTAACTGTCCGCTCAACAGTTGTGAGGGCGACATTTTCCTCATAAATTCAACGCATTCTGTCCCACTTGCCAAATCAGCCTGACTAAAGCTGGCACGCTATCTAGTGATCAATAAATGATCTAAGAATCATCTCTGCGTGCAGCCATACAAAAGTGCGACCAAGTATGACCAACACAAAAGCGAGATGAAGGAATGACCAGGTACAAGAAGAGTTATATGAAAGTAAAGTATAGACTTTAATGGGAGCAATTACCATATCATATTATAGACCTGCTGCCGTTAGCAGTCTAGGCTTGCCAAAAAATGCCTCAGTTTTCAAGGGTCAGATTTGTGAAAAATGTTGCATTTAAGAGCAATGGCATGGTAAATGTATGTATGGTAAATGTATGTTTAGAAGTATTGCAAAGTAATTTAAAAACAAATGGAGAAATTGGAATCCTTCAATTAAACAAATTATTTGTTTTCAGGTTCAGTTGCCTCAGGAACCGATCTCCTCTGGCCATCTTGTTATTCAATGTCGGGCAATCCTGATTCAAAAGTGCGGATGAACCCTCTTTTTATGTAGCAAAATTTTAGATAAAAGCAACAAAACATATTTTCTGCAAAACAAGTATCAACAATTGCTATTCCTAGTTCAAGTTGTGCAGATGAGAAAGGAATTGTTGCTAGGCCTGGTAATTACAAGGCCTAGATCTTCGTTTTAGCTACCCTGCACGCTCATCATAAACACATGTCTTCAGAACATTTTTTCCCGCCAAAAATGATGACATCACTAGTAATTCCTACAGTTCTATATAGACAGAAAGGACACTCCAGTTAGGTCAGTGGAGTTTTGTTTTGAGGTCATTTCAGCAATCAAGCAGCAAGGGTGCCAGGTGACTTGATTCTTTATGCATTGCTCTTGTTCAAGCATAGCAGTTGAGCGAGCAATTCTGCCACTGACTCCCTGAAATGGCAAATTCCAGTTTTGAATCACGTGACTAGTTGTGCTCAATGTCCAATCCAAGAGGGGTGCGTTATTTTCAGGCTGATTTGGCCCGCTGTGAGGCTACTGGCTTGAAATTCGGTAGGTGTCTTAATCGAAAGTCAGCTGTTAATCGTTCGTGTAAATAGGCAAAACAAACGATTGATGCATTGAAACACTACATACAATCGAAAGAAATTTGAAGGAAAAACAAAAAAATACCTTCATGGTTTGAAGTTTGGATGTGTTAAGATTGCCCCAAAGGGTCTGTCCTTCTTCATCAACGCGAGTGTTTGTCTTTTCCTGAACATGGAGGGGAGATTTCCAAATGTTGTGCTGGAATGAAATCAGTCAGTCATCAGTAGGGCCCGGAAATAATTTCTTTAAAATATAAAATATTTTAAAAATACTTCTTCACTTTTCCACGATTTTGTAAATATTTTGGCTTTTTCAAGGAAAAAATAAATATTTACTTGAATATTCTAGTCAAAAAAAATATTTCGGGCAAAATTGAAGAAAATAAATGAATGGCCAAAGCTCAATTGAGCTTACCCAAAATAAAACCCAAAATACAAAAATCTTTGCAAAATGGCATTTGCTCTACGGCCAAAAATTTACAACCAAAACTACTGTCACATACGAAAAAACTGCGCCATCTATTGAGGCAAATTGAAAATTGTATTGTTAAATCAATTCCATACATAGTATGCCTCCAAACAACGCCAAATGCATCAAATTCAACAAAAATATTTTTTTTTTTTGAAAATTAGTGCACACAGACAAAAATACGAAAAAATGGCCTTGTCCAAAAAAATATTTCTTCAATATCCGGCTTTTTTCCAAATATTTTGGGCTTTTGAAGAAAATATATATTGGATGTCACTTTTTTGCAAATATTTTTCCGGGCCCTAGTCATCAGTCAGTCCAAGTTGACAAGGATTTGAGACTTGATGGACTTTCAAATGGACAAATTAGAAGAAAGAAGCCTTCTTTTGAGAGAGGTGTCTCATCCACAAGGATAAGTGTGAAACTAAGTGGCTCCCGAGAAGAAATGAGCGACGGGTGATCAAAAACAAGACCAAAACGGCGACCCAATCCAAAATGCAAGCCAAATTGAGAAGCTTGCCACATTGAACCGACCCTTTGGCATGAAGCCGCCAAAGTTATCCGGATTTGTCAAGGTAAGTGAAACATGCACGTGTAGCAATTATGAACGTCGTGATTTATGACATAATAAGCATATTTTTTTTAGGTTCCATCTCCCACTAACCAAACGCTTGATAAATTTTGGTAATGACAATGAAAATGTCCCTGAACCAATACAACCATACTTCAAGCACCGCCCACATTCAAGCCACACCTGTCACTCTGACTAGAGCCTCTTAAGTAGAGCTAACTCCAGCTAAAGAAACTCGCGGGAGCTTTTTTAACTCCAACAACACTAAAAATGTTATCAATCAAGGTGTCCTTAGAGCGAGATTATGTTTTTATTAATTTACGTGAATATACGAATATACCTGCATTTTGAATTCAGGGACATGATCCTGTACATAGAGAAGGATTTTGGCGCTCAACGCAATGGAAATGGATACTCGCTTTATCATCCAGTAGAGAGTGTAATCTTAAAAATATACAGATGGCGGATTTGCAGACCCAAGCAGACGAGGCTACTTTTTATAACTTAAGCATTCTTTAATAAAATCAATCCATATCAAATATTCCTGTTAAAAGTGAACTTATTTATAATGAGTTTTTGTCATCATGTCAAGTCTCAGCTTATATTATAAACATATTCTTTCTTTAGTTTCCCTCTTTCTATCTATCTATTACCTGTTATTATCAAAAATTAATGTTGAAATCCTTATTCAATGAAAATCTCATTTCTGACGTCACCAAAAACGCCCTCTACGAGGGACTACCTAACAACATTCCTAAAAAGGATGGTTTCATAAGGAACGTGATAGAGGGCACTACCCTGTTTGGAAGGCCAATATCTTTCTTGAAGGTTGATTCGCAGAGTCAATGCAGAAAATACAGCTTGCGTCATCTAGAGGTCACGGATCTCCGTACTGTCGCGTAGCTTAGCTAGAACTAAGAAGTCTGGAGCTGGTCTGTGATCCTGAGGTACAGTGGTTCTTGGCTCAAAACATTAGTCGCCAGACGAGGGAATAAACGTAGGTTGATTAGGATCAGATAGAAGGTGAACATTAAATAGTTGAAAAAAGTAGAGTTCCCCGAATTCTGTTTCTTCTGTGTCTGGCCTTAAATTGCAGTCCGCGACTAGAACGATTTTCCCTAGGTCTGGAACTTTGCCGAAGCCTTGTTATGTCTGAAGGAATATCATCCATCTCAAGCGAGGGTTTAAAGTAGCATCCAATCATTGCAATCCCCCTCACCAACACCTCCAGCAAGGCATCCCACTGATGCAGAACCGTAGGTTCCAACGAAGCACTCACACAAGATTCGATGCCTACAGATGGATGACCTCTCTTTCCTGAAGAAGATGCGTGCTGAACAAATAATATTTCATCAGGAAAACAGACACTGTTTTTTTTGGGTTAGCCATGTCCCGGTGAAGAATGTTCCACCTTGTTTTGTCCGGAAACGGGAGTCACATGATTTTTTCAAATTATATCTCCCACGATACGCAAGATGTAAAGTTTATTATTTCCGCCACTTTTTCGTCGACCAGTGAGTCGAAATTTCAATCTTTTCAAAACTCCCTGCAATTCATGAACAAATGTATCGAATGTATAAAATATTTGAGTTTTGCCAAATTTTGCCAAAAAGATTTGATAAAAGAGTCCGTCCTGCTTTTGCCACAAAAGAGTCACAAAATTTGAAAATTTCCTCAACAGCCCAAAAACTTGAATTTTGCCACATTTTTCAAAAAAATGAAAAATTAAATGATCAAGTTTCTAAGTAAGTCTAAATTAGGCCCTAATCATTAATTATTAGATCAAGAGTCGGGCTGGAAAAATGGACCACTCACCACATTAAAATCTAATGACCAGGGCCACCAAGTTTTGGTAAAAAATATTGCCAAAAAATGTCGTATTTTTGTGATTAATTTGAGAAATAATGTAACTAAAGCGGATTTTTTTGGTAACTTTCCAACCACTTTTCTCATTAATTGACCCTGAAACTGGCCTTTTCTTTTACTCCCATCATCTGCAAGTCTTACTTTATGGCTTGAGGTAACTGAAAAAGTGAAGACATATTCTAACAACGGAAATAAATCCTCTCTGCTTCATTTCTTCTTTTGATTTCGCCATCTTTTTTCCAGATCATTCTAAAGGGAACAAACAAGCAATTTATCCAGTTTTTATTTTATTTTCCCCCCTGTAATTTTGGACAAAAATCGCACATTTTTGTTTTTGCATTTAAAATTATAATCTAGAAGAATCTGGTGGCCACTAATAGAAACTAAATATTTTTATTGCAAATATAATACATAATGTCGGCTTGTTCCTTAACATTCATTATTCATAAATGAGTGTTTTTCCAGAAAATTTTCAATGGAACAAGCAATTTTCCCACATTTTGGTAATAGCTTCCCCATCTTTGTAATTTGGGACAAAAATTGAAGATTTTGGTAATTACATTGCAAAATGGAATTTAAAACCATCTGGTGGCCCTGCTTATGACTCTTAACTTTCCCCAACTTTTTCCCAACGTTGCTTTGCTTTCAATACCTTGAATTGGGGCCCCATAATCCCGGCCTGTGTTACATTCAGCGTCGATGTTTGTTGATCGATTAGATTATGTCTGTTTATTAATATTTAACGCGACCAAACTTGCCTTGAAGATTTTAAGCGTAGTATTTACCTATGTAAAGTCACAATTTGTCGTTCAAATCCTTTTCATCTTTTCATCATGAGCAGTATTGCAATTTGTCTTCATTATATTTTTATTGTATTTGTATTTGTAAAGCACTACCATAAATGACATCAATGGATCCCTACAAAGAGTAATGGGCAACAAAATCGAGTCGACAAATTTAGATGAGCCAAATCTTACTTTAATCCCTAGACAAAAAACATGACCAAGGTTTCACACGTTTAACAACTCTCATTTCAAGACAAAGAGACATGGGACAAGAAGAATAGATTTAAGTTGCGAAACAACTACAACTTGTTGTCGTTAACACCGAGAGCGCAGTCCATCACGAAAAGTACTATCCCGCTGCCTACGAGGATTTCTTCCGAGTTTTCTTGTTCCTCCAGTTTACAATTGCTACCTACTTTTGGTTTTATATGATATATTGCTGCCGGTCAGCTCATGTCCTCCCTGTTTTGCTTGTAGTTGGGCTCACAATGGTCAACTCGGTATGTTAGGCTCCAAAGAATTGATATTATTCTATATTATTTAATGAGATTTTAGTAAGAATCATCAACTCTTCAGAATCATTTAGTTCAGAGATTAGAGGTCCCTAGGAAACGCCACTGAATTGTTGGTTTATGAACTAGGGTCAGATTGGCAACAAAATTGAGTGGAGAGTGAACAAGCAAATGCACTTTCTAAACTTTTGGCGTATCTACGCCCAGATTCAGTTTAAACAATTTCAACCAACAGATATCCTGGCAAGTATATGAGTCTTTAGAAATATAATATTGGTCCAAGCCGTCTTTGAACGAGATTTCAAGGTGGGCAGCTCCAATTGGTCCGAGACCATAGATCGTTAGTTAATAACTAGATAGCGTGCAAGCTTTAGTCAGGCTGATTTGGCAAAGGGGGGCAGGATGCGTTGTATTTGTGAGGAAAATATCGCCCTTACAACTGTTGAGCGGACACTTAGTGTGACCGAACATGTGAATCAAGACCAACTTTTTTAAACTAGGGGTGAAGCCACAAGTTAGTTTTTGCCCATTCCTTAGCATTCATTATCCAAGTTTATGCTCTTCCTATCAGTGAATTATTCAATATCTTGGCAAAAAAGTTCCTAGTTGTAGTATTCAAATCCAAGGCATGGTCACCTAGTGACGTTTTCGTTTCTTTAAAGAAAGTGACCACTAGCAATAACAAAAAATGATCCAAGAACCTTACCCAATTCCACATTTGATTCATCTTTTGCACTGCATGGTTGACATTTGCCTGGTCCCACATTTCAAATGTTCCCGCACTTTTGTCCGCTCAACAGTTGGCGACGGGCCACGATTTACGATTATGACGATGACGACGGTGGATTACGATTACACTCCCTCTAGTATTTGATAGATCTCAATGTCTAAGACCTAACTGACAAATCTAGTCAAGGCTCCTCATGAAAACAAACCTAACGGTTTATTGGGAGTCCTAGGTTTCTCACATTATCACCTTTTTCATTAATTCTGAATAAGCGGTGAGAACTAAATATATCGGTGAAGCAATTTCCCCCACATGTGTATGCAAAACAGAAGACTTTGAACAAGGCCCCCAAACCCAAGACAGGAGAAGCAAAAGTTTCTAATATTAGACCATTAACGTCTATTCTCCTGATGATCAGTCAGTCATAAAATACGCTCCAAACATTGAGCTGATATATTTCAACGCACAAAGTCTAGTCAACAAGTTGAGTAAGCTAGAGCCATTACTGGGTGGGGAAGATCCTGATATTCTTCTTGTCACTGAAACTTGGCTGCATGATGAGGTTAATAATAAGGAGTTATCCTTCACCAACTACAAATGATGGTATTCAAATGATGGTCCTGATGGTATTGATACCACTAGAGGACGAGGTGGGGGTGTCTTAATCATCGGGAAAAAAGATATATGTTGTTCTGCCATAGAAGAATCATTACCGTTTGTGTTTGGAGTGGTCGTCGGTCAAAACTCCTTTTATTGTGTTTATCTTTCCCCAAACGCTTGACCTCGCGAGAGGGAACCATTAAACAAGTTTTTAGCCAGTGCTCCAAGAGGATCAATCATAATCAGAGATTTTAATTACCCCATAGTTAATTGGACTGTCAGAACTTGTACGGGCGTGAACGAGTCTCTTTTCCTTTCAGCCGTCAATAGGCAGCACCTACAAACCGAGAGAGCCCCTGGTGTTTGAAAGGCGCACTAGCTCATGCATGAAAACAAACCCCGTCATTTTCCTTGACATTGAGGACGTTTTGACCTTGGAAAGTGTGAGTGGACCTCAGACGGAGGCTCAGACTACGCCAAATTGCCCCAAATCCTTGTGCCCACTTTTCTGTTCCGTCATGTTGTGTGCAGGCGTGTCGTTCTGTGACTAGGATTAACTGCTTCGTGTCATGCATTTTGGATGATATTTTCCTTCGATCAGAATCGCTAATTCCGTGATCAATTCCCAACCCATACACAAACAACCGTAAACTCGTTTCAAGCA
>CM021320.1:9882387-9899716 GCA_010645155.1 Tigriopus japonicus | reverse complement strand
TATAATACTGGCCAAAGAGACTCAAGAGAATCACCTCACATGAGGCCATTTCCTAAACAGTAATTCGAGTATTTCAAGTGCTTAAACATATAATACCTTTTCAATATTCATTGCAAAGCTACATTGGCATTACCTTTTAACAAATTTCAGCGAGAAAAAATTTACTTGAAGGTGAAATCTTTAAAAAATATGCACTTTTAAGTTATCATAAATTTTTTAAAGCCTAGGATTAATTTGTCGTCAACAATGAAATTGTAGCCCTTGACGTCCTGATTTCAAAAAGTACTTATTCATGTCCTTTTTTGTTCAGGCAATTTTTTTGAACCGTTGTTTTTGAGGAAAACAGCGTGAAACGGGTTTTCTAAGACCCTCTGCTCAGATCCACTTCATCACCCTCTCCTTCAAGAACTCCTAGTAGCTAAGTTGATTGATTTTGACGCCTTCAGGGATCTGGACACAGGGATATCTTTGCCGTTACTGGCCATTACCGCCTTGAGGTTTTCGGCACCTCCACACCAATGGTCTGGACACACTAAACTTTTTGATAATTACCTTGGTTGACTTGCCAATGACATTCTCCGCCATGACCAGGACGCGTGCAACTTCGCGGTCCATGACGCTGTTAATGATCATACAAATATGAATGTCGAAATCAAAGATAGGGAAAGAAATGACACTCCCAGCCATCCACTTGCATTCAGTTTAGATTTCCTTCACTACCCTAGAGTTAGGCAGGATCATCCTCAAGCTTCCTGAAAAAGAGTGGCCCAACAACCCAGACAAGAGCAAATTTTCGTGGGCCCCAAGAGCTAAGGGTGGGCTCAACAACAGAGTATTGTGCTCGTGGGCCCACACCTTTATCGTCGTTCAGTTGTGGGACCCTGGACCCAACACATTCCGTTTAGTGGGCCCCTGATGTAGGGAAATCAAATTTGGTGGGCCTTGACCCCAAAGCTGTTGAAGACAGAGCTGGTTTAGGAGACGAGATAGACTGGGATGTTCCAAGATTTTCTGATTGAGTTATCCACAGAGTTTATTATTACTCAACACAAGAACCAAGCATATTGCAAAGTTTGCCAATTGTTTTTGGTTTTTGTTTAAGTCTCATCTAGATGAATTGTTTCATGTTTTGTTTCTTTACAAAACTTGGTCAATGTATCTTTTTGCCAATCGATTGTTTATATGTAAAAAAATGAAATTTCCATCAATGAATACTCGAAGCAGAAATGAATGAAACAGTTGTAACTTATTTAACTTCCTTTTTAGCAACAGTTCACAGAATTAGAAACACAAGAAAAAGGGGAAGGGGTCCTGAAGGATTTTTAAAAGATGCAATAATTTCAAACTTATTAATAAGGACAGGAAGTTTCGATAAATAAAATTATCGCAATACACGAAAAAGACGAATAAAACTGTCCGATTGGACGAAAGAACATTAAAAATTTCCACAGGACGAAAAAGACGAAAAACACTGACTTATGAGACGTAAAAAATCAAATTCATTTAGCAAAAAGACGAATGAAATTGACTTATATGACAACAGACAAAGTAATTGTTAAAATAAAGACAAAAAACCCGTGTCAAACCGATGTCCACGAATTGAACGAAATGTATGCCCCTATTGAGGGGAAAAATTGTCAGCTTGTGCAAAACTGCAAAATGTAAGAAAAGAAAGTATAATGGGTCTTCTCTTGCATGTGATGGCGTTGTCCATTGAAGTGTTTGCATCATGAGACCAGAGTGATTGCCTATGTGAGCCCTGATGTGAATGAAATGTTGGTCAGCTGGTCCCCCATGACCAAAGTGAACATGATCCCTGCATCCTTGCGTCGCCAAAATGTTCCAATCCTCTACCTGTATATCCATAATGTCTATTTCTATTTCCTCCGCACCACATTGGTGATGGGTTTCAAATTGAGAGTGTTGCCATTATCGTTGACAGGTTGTATTAAACTTTCTGACTAAAGACCTAAACAAGGACAAGAATGGCAACACTCGAACTAAGTAAAGTTTGAGTTCCATCAGCAATTATATACGATAATGTATAAGATGGACTTCGAGCTGGCAGTGCTGCCATATTTTACTGGGAGATTAGGTCTCATGCCTTTTGAGAAATCTACAGTGTGGTAAGCTTTTTGAGCCTAAAGGACCAAAATGGCAAAACTATGCTTAAAATCGAACTCTAAATACATCAGTACTCCACATCCCATTTTCAATTTCCTGCTGATCCAGGGAAAAGTACCGTGTGGCCCAAAATTGGCTTTACACAGTTTTTCGAATTTGTCTTGTATAAAAATTTGAATTTGGCACCTTTTCTTAGATGGACTGAACGCGCAAAACAAAGCTGAATCAAACGGTGGCCATCTCTTTCCCCCAACACTGATCTCCCCCTGTTGGTTTGCACCAGGTGATCTCCGCCAAGGTAAACTCCACCAGCACTTATCTCCACCAGGGTTAACTCCCCCAACAATCATCTCCGCCAACAGTGATTTCCGCCACGGTAAACTCCGCCACGGTAAACTCCGCCATGGTAAACTCCACCACGGTAAACTCCGCCACGGCAAACTCCGCCACGGTAAATTCCGCCACGGTAAACTCCGCCACTCACCTGATAATGATTTTCATCAAAAGAAATTGCGCCATTGTATCAGCCGCGACAAAATAAACTCCACCCTTTTCAAATTTCCTTTTGGTAGAAAGATCACTTCTCGTCCTTACACTGAGACAAAGAGGACGGTATTACGTAATACCGTCCTCCTTGACTGAGACCATTAAAAACCAACTATACAGTATGTTTACCACATCCATTCACGACCTACCCAGGGACTTAGGGTGAGTGTTGTGTCAAGTTCATTGATTCATCAGCGCTATAATGGCACAATAACCCAGAAGTTTCTCATGTTAGAGTTTTCTGAGGCGGGGTTTCTTGGGGTGGACTTTGCCTTGGTGGAAATCACTTTTGGGGGAGTTCATCAAGAGGGAATTTACCGTGGCGGAGTTTACCATGGCGGAGTTTGCCGTGGCGAAGTTTATCGTGGCGGAGTTTACTGTGGCGGAAATCATTGTTGGCGGAGATGATTGTTGGGGGAGTTAACCCTGGTGGAGTTTACCGTGGCGAAGTTCAATGTTGGCGGAGTTGATTGTTGGTGGAGTTAACTTTGGTGGAGATAAGTGCTGGGGGAGTTTACCTTGGCGGAGATCACCTGGTGCAAACCTACAGGGAGAGATTAGTGTTGGGGGAGTTGTATGGGAACCGTCTACGGCCTTTAATAGACATTTAAGTCGATCTTTTCGCTTTGAATATTCTGAGATTGACAAAATAAATACTTTTTTAAACTAAGTGAAAGCTTTTAATGCATTGAGTGAAATAAATCAAAAGTAGAAACACAAAAATGCAAGACTTGCAGCAGTTTTTCAATGATTATGGCGAAAAAAAAAATACATTTTCTTAAGTAATTGAATGGGATAAAAAAGGCCTAACATAATATTTTAGGCAATGTGAACTGTCTGTCCCCTAAACCTAAAAGTTTTAAGGATGAAACTGAAATCAGTGTAGGACGGAAACCACTTTTGGTTTCAATTTATGCTTACTCAAACTAAAAGCAGACAAGCACTTTAGAGAATGGATCTTGACAACACAATTGATGTTTTTTCTCTTTACTGAAGTTAATAGATTTTGTCAAAAGAGTACTTTACGAAATCCGAAAACAAAATGGCTGAAAAAAGTATGAACCTGTAAAATTCAAGTTATAACTTAAATTGCTCATGTGTTCAAAGTTGAAAAATCACAAATCAAAAAGAAATCAGAAAAATAAAGTTTCAGTGTTTTTTTGACTAATAAAAATATCTCGTTCGTGAACACTTTGACGATTTATTCCAAGGTTGTGTGAGTGTATTTGTCCTAAAGCAATACTTTACTCCTCAAACTAACTTCACCTAACTTAACCTGACCTAACCTAAGATAATCTCAACTCAAACTTAATTTATTCCTTTGAAAAAATGCATTCTATCTATCAAAGTCACGCAACCTCACAAAAGCTCACATACCTTTTATAACTCAGACAGTGTCTCTAAAGAGCTTTTTTGGTCCATCAATAACTAAACCATTATCTAACAAATATTTAACAACTATTGAGAGCCGAAAAACCCGACCTCCAGCGGCATTTATAGCATTTCCTCTAATGGAAAGTAGAGAAAATCCGAAAATATGCCCTTCACTTTGCAAAGTTTGAATGCCTCTCGTACATCCCCAGTGATTTAAAATTGGCAGCAACTGACAGCAAGCTGTTAATTATTGTATCAAAAAAAAGTCTTAAATTTTAAGGACATCAAGATTTTTGCCTCATTTTAAAGTTATTACACGTTTAAAATGTCAACTTCAGTTTCAAAATTAGTCACCCTCTACATATGAGGAAGGAGAAAAAAGGGAAAAGGAGAAGGCAAGAGGGACCCCAAACGAAATCAGAGCGACCAATTTCAGACATTCAAAAAGGAGTTGGGGAAGCTTTTAGACATGTGGACTTTTGGGCACCGTTGTGACAAACCAATGCAATTTTGGTGCATTACGAGAACATAACTTTTGAAGTTAGAACAAATGGCTCTAGAATGAAATGAAAAAGAAATACCAAACACTGATAAAACTTGCATGAAAAGCGAAAGAAGTTACAACATAGACAGGGTCTCTTAGTACTCGTTTAGTACTAACGTACTAGTCCACGTTTTGAATCGTGAGACTCAATATCTTTGAAAAGCTCTCATTTAGTAGGTCAAGTTTTGCTTTTGAAGATGCATGCTTGAAGCACACTTTATCAATTGACTTCCACCCTTTTTGAGTCTTCTTAACGCGTTCAGACTTCTGAGATGACGCCATATGAGTGTCAGGTTCCACATAATAGAAGTTGAACCCAAAACTTGAGTAGATATGCTCTAACAGGCTTAAATACGCTTGAAGTCAATAAAGAAAGTATGTAGTGTGTAGTATGTAGTGTGCCTCCGTGCAGACAAAACATATGAGCTAATATATACCTAGATTTTAGCTACATCCCAAATTTCTGAAAGCACAAAGTATATTCGCCATTGGATTGATTCTTTGAACAACATATTTTTGATGCAGGTGATAAACTAAAAAAAAAAAAATAGTTATCATTGCTTTCATTAATTGCCATGTCTTTCCTAATATATTTTTGTTTTGTCATTTTTGGATGTATACAAGTAGAATTTTTCTATTTTCTCTTTTCTCTTTCCTCTTTTCTATTTAGTTGGTTTTGCTTTCTCTAGACTCAATTTTAATCTCCTTTGGAGACAAGTGATGCCTTGTCCCCTTCTCAATTTGTAGGTAGTGTTCGTTTTTACAGAAATTTCGTTACCCAGTCAACTGATGAACTTGCTTGAAAACAAACATCACAATTTTTCGATTCATTTCTCTGAGTGAGGGAAATTGAGTCAAATAAGCTATTTTTGAAACCCAAACTAGGGTCCTATATTTTTTTTAAATGCTAGAAAAATGCTAAAATGCGACACAAAAATTGTCGATGGTAGGTAGAGGTTTTGTTTCATTTTATTTTTACTTTTTTTGGTTGGTTGCGGATTTTCTACTACCGCTACAAGGAATGCGATTTCCTGTAAACAAAAAATCATTATATTATTTATACAATCAACATTTATACGAAATTTGATCTACCGAGTTACTGTTGGCAGATCTGGACAAACCTTGAATAGTTGGTTGATCACGAATAGTGCGTGTAATCAGTGAGGACGAGAAAAGTCTTCAAAACTTCTAAATGACTTCTGCAATTAACTTATAATAATCTTTATTGCGAGATATTTCTCATTGGATACAATAATACGATACATGAAGTTCGGATACATATAGATTACATTTAATTCCATCTGGGTTTGGTTTGGTTTTTGGACTTTGGTAACTAAAAGGGTAAATTTATTTGCACTTTCCGCCCGTCCCTAAACATTACGTTCTGTTTCAAGCACGGAGTTCATGATTTAAAAGTCTTTGTTCATCAATAGTAAAGAGAAAACATGGCAAAACATATGCCACAACTGTTCATCGTCATTCAACTGAAGACTTGCAAAGGAAGATATCTAAAAAGGCAATGAAACATTTACTTCCAATTATTTAATTTTCCAAAACCGGGACTTAGCCCATGAACGGCTATCTCAATGAATTGTGCAAATTCCCCTTTCCAAGGGTTCAAGATGGTGACCTTGTGACCAACAACAGGATTTTGGCATTTCACACCACTCAATTGCGAATTTCTTTGATAAAACTTAAATACTCCACACAGAATCCTGTTTTCCGTTTCTAAGGCAGTTCCTTCTACAGGTTCTTGGCCATTTATGAAAATAAGCATTTGCCTATGTCTATTAGCGAGATAATCAAATCGAGCCAAGAAAAGAACATTTGTGATGACATAAGAGGACCCGAGGTCGATTGATATCCATTCTCCACCACGTGTACTTGAAACTGAATGCCACGTGTCCTCTGCTTTGTTTGAGACAATCCCATCAATTGCCTTGGGTGGGAGATGCAAGGGAGAATAATTGGTACTTGCCACGGCACTTTTGCCCAAGGCCAAGTTGCCTCCTAGATATTGGCAATAGTATTTGGAAAGAGTGTCACTGGGTGCAGCAATCTCGTACAGTTTGGTAATTGGGTTGATTTTAACCCACAAGGTGGCTTTGGCATTGGTAATGGCCAAATTTTTACATCTAGGGCATTCGGAAACATTTCCCCATTGCTACCATTCGACTTGTCCCGTAGTCCAAACCAAAAACTGATCTGCATTATTAACCGTGCTTTCGTAGACCAATGAGATGAACCGAGGGGTTGTGGAATCACCCGCGAGAATCGACATTTGGTCCACAAATTCATCCGTTTTTTCCATCGGCAAAATTCCTCCTCTTCGCAGGCACTCACTCATGGCATCCTTGTAAGTTATTCTGGCGACTTCCATATTCTTCATGTAATACGTTTTTGTTCCAACAACCACCGTCTGATTAAATCCTTCATTTGCGGCCATTTCCGCAAAACCTTTTGGCAATGACATGTCCTGGGTAAAAGCACTAACTCCTGATTTCGCAATAGCTCTAAACTTGAAGCCATTTGGCACCGAGTTCTGATTAGTTATTGGGTTTAAATCGACTTCGGCCACAAGAATACAATTTCCACCCAAACTGTCATTGTTGATATCACGGAGGTATTCATTGAATTCCTTGTAAAAGTATGCTTGGTAGTTGGGGTCAAGGTTGGATGCAATTGCACAAAAGGATTCGGTTTTGTAGGTGAATATTTTGTGGGGAACACCTGAAGCTCCCTTGGGCCAAAAAGAAGTCCCAAAGAAAATTAAAATCAAAGGGTATTGCATGCTTGAGAACTTGAATTGAACTAAACTAATGCCCCCCGTAGGATTCTTTTTCTGTAGTCATTGTTACTGACCATGGACGTCTCGAGTGGACGACTATCGGAACAGAATCGCCCAACCTCTCCGACCCCTTTGTTGGCTAAAATTCTGAGCCCATTTACTGTAGACTCATTTGGCTTCCCTAGTGATGTTCAGGGTTAGACTTATTTTGACTTGAGCCCAATCAAGACCAGTTTTTTCAAAAGGAAGAATGGACAAAGTTGTGCAATAATTGAACATTGAATAATGATTTCCAAATTGATAGTATGTTTTGGGTCCATCTCATTAATCTTGTCTCAAAATACTATGACACAAGATTAGAAATTTGACTTGCCCTCTAAATGTTTGTGACCCTTGACAATGCCAGTAGTTGTCTATAAACTTCAGTTTGTTCCTGGTTGTGGTTGAATTTAAAGCGTCAGGAAACAAAAATCCATAAAAAACAAGTCAAATGTGGTCTTCAGACTTTTTTGAAGGGGTGTGAAGTGAAGTGGTTGGCACCAGGGTGAGACCAAAGGAGCTCTATGTAGTGATGGGCCGAAAGCGCTTTCGGCCGAAGTTTCGGTTTCGGTTTCGGTTATGTCTACCGAAACCGAAAGCAGACATGCACTATAAAGGATGGACTTTGACAATAAAATCGAAAAAAATTTCGTCCAAAAACCTCTGAAATTCAAGTTTCCCGATCTTTCAAAATTTGCGACTATTCAACATCAAACACATGAGCAATTTAATTTTTAAGGTGGATTTTGCATTTATTCAATTTTGTGGTTAGCTGCTTTCGGTTTTGGTTTCGGTTAAGCCCTATTTCGGCGAAACTTTCGGTTTCGGTTATGAGCCCTTTTGGTCCATCACTAGCTCTATGAGTGGTGGGGAACTTCAGCCATCAATGACCAAAAAACACAATTGTTGAAAGATATGTTCAGGAGTTTCCATTCACTGAGATCTACTGAAGTGCATACAAAGGTAGGCAAATCTAGATTTATTTGAAATATGAATAACCAATATGCTGCAATGCACCTCATTTTGGTTGCTTCTTTTGGATGCATCACAACAAGGCTTGAATAGTTAATGACCAATTTTGTTTGGCAGAATGAAACCTATCTCCACATTTGTTAAACACAATCCAAAAATATTTAGGGCACTAAGAACTGGCTTTCTAAGGTCTTTATGTTAACTCTTTCAAGTCATAAGTGTTTGCACTCACCAAGGTGCTTATGATGAAGAAAAATGAGAAAAATTGGAGCAAAAGGTGTTTGTTTTAATTTATCTTTGTCATGGACTATACAGTCCTAAAAGGTGCAAAAATATGGAATTGTCATAGTGATCAAAATTTTGTGCTTTCGATTCACTTGCCATTTGCATTGAGCATTTCTTTATTTGTAACTTTTTTCTTTATTTTACATTGTTCATACATTTTACTTGCTGGTTGTATTTGTCAAAAGTTAAGGTGACCAATGTTGTTAAACAGAATTTCTCTAGAATTGCATATTGCCCTTTCATGTAAAACAAATGATGGCTTAGCAATGTTGATACAATTATGCCTAACATAACATTGTTCCATCAAGACCAACAAGTCAAGATGAGCAATATAAGTCAACAGTGTGTTCAATCTTAAGCCCTCCAACAAATGTTTGGTTTGGAGGCTGTACCCTGTTTTACTTATGATACAGAAATCTTGGACAATCTATCAAATCCAGTTCACTTTGAAACAGCCTTTTCACACAAAGTTTAAAGTTTCATCAACTTTTCCGGAACATTAAAAGATACATCATTGTCAGCCAGCTTTGGTTTTGAAAAATTCCACTTTGATGTTAGTTTTTGTGACTATAACTATCATAGTTTCACAAAACATTTATACATTTGTGAGTAGGATGTGCTTCTGATTTGTTACAAGGAAAATTTCTTAGTCCTATATTCCTTTCACCAAGATTGGAAAAATACTTAAGGATAAATGCAAAGACTGTCTATCCCCTGAAAACAATAACACTGATGAATTAGATCACAAATGCAACAAAAATTAGGGGAAACTATGCCCTGGAAGGATATAGTGTTATATATTCTAGTGCATTAAGCAAATGTAATGAAATACTTCTTGTTAAAATATACTTCAATAAACACAAATATAAATCAATGTTATCAAACACGTTGTAAAATAGATGAGAAGGAACAGGAAATAATTTGTTGCAAACTTGTCTATATTATGTGAAATGATAGATTGGCAACAAAAAAATCATATGGTTAAAATCAACCATTCAGGAAGAAAGATGCAAATATGACTACAATAACCTTCCCCTTAGCAGGTAAAATGGTTAGATAGTATTTCATGCAACATGAAAATAGGAGAATTTTATGTTCATAGTTAAACAGGATCATTAAGAATGAGCTAACAACACTAAAAACTGAAAAACTTGCTTCTTTGCTTCATTCCTTCCTCTAGCCAACCAAGCGGTCACCTCAATTTTCCGTACGACATCCAGGGTCTATATATCTATGTACTGACTAATGAGCAGGGCCTAGATTTGATTTGAAAATACTTTCGAAAAGATGGATTTCCCTTCATCTAAATGTGTTCAGAAGTCTATTTATGAATTTGTTTATTTATGTGTCCACTTATGTAATTAAGTATATTTATCTATCCACTTATGTTATTATGTATATTCATGTATCCATTAATGTAATTATGTATATTTATTATCATCTAACGATCATACTTTTGTTGATTTCACATGCACTAGGCAAATACATTGGCAGAGGAACGCCGGGGTGGAGAAATTGCGGCAACTAAAATCTGGTTTGACGTAGAGCGCTATAATAAAAGAGTACGCGCATGTGCCATTTTGGTCCCAAGACGTCGGTTCCAATGTACTGTGATTCTTGGGTTCGACTTGTTTGAGGCAACTTTACCTATGCAGTATTTACTACCAAATTGACGCTCATGATCTCAGCTTACCTTTGAAAGCATAATGTTTGACCTTAATTGCCTTTGAAGGCCAAGGTTGGCCAAAACCGTGGGTGCCGGAAGATAACCTTCTCGTTCTCATTAAACCTCGATGCGCGTTCAAGCCCAGTGCTGCTGTGAATTGACTCGGTAATGTAAGCTCTTGATGAATCTCCACGCTGATTTGCATTAAGTTTCTTACTTTTTTAGGAAAACTTAATCTAACGTACTAAGGGGAGATGGTTGTAGCGCAGTTGGTTAACGCGCGACCGAGCTATGTTTGGATTCATGGGTTCGATCCCAGGTCCACCCCCCCCCCCAGTGGAGAGTGGTCTCTCCACTCTCACAAGGCTCTTTCCACCAGCCTTTTTCATTGCCTTGTTCACTGACATGTGCGAAATGCCCAAATCCCTTGCAAATGACCTCATTGACTTCAGTTCTTTTTGCCAGTGTCTTGAACTTCTTTGGGTCAAGTTTGGACTTGCGTCCATTCCCAGCCTTTCTCTCAATATTCTGGGACCGCCTCACGGCTTATACAGTGGGCCTGGACACGTCCACATGGTGGGAAATCTGTGTTGGCGTTTGGCCAGCGTCCAAATGCGCGCGGATCGAAATTCGTTTGTCTCTTTCCATGTTGAATATCTTGGGAAATACAGCAGCTAGAACGTTCTTTTTTGTTTTATTTGATAACCATGTCTTTATGCTATATTATAAGACAGAATCATTTGTCTACCACAACCCAATCTTGAGCTATTGGGTAAATACTGAGTGTAAGAATTTTTCTGACATGCCCGGGTATGTTCAATACATTGTTTGAA
Source organism: Tigriopus japonicus (assembly GCA_010645155.1). NCBI lineage: Eukaryota > Metazoa > Arthropoda > Copepoda > Harpacticoida > Harpacticidae > Tigriopus > Tigriopus japonicus. The sequence goes on along the minus strand of CM021320.1, from coordinate 9,888,545 downwards.
ACTTAAACCACAACAATACTTTACACGTACTTTCACACCACCTTTTCAAAGAATTATGTTTTTTTTCTAAAAAAAATTGTGTTAAGCAAAACTATGTTCTTAAGGAAGCCTTAGGGTAAAAAAGCAAATTTGGGATGAAAACATTTCCGTTTCACTTGTACTTTAAAAGTTGATTAAGGTTGGGGGCACCGGGCATCTTTGCCATCCCTTGCTTCAATCTTCGTGCTGAAGGCGACCTTTTTTGGTGAAGGCAGCCAAACGTGGACCAACAAGGATCTTCTTCACGTAGTATTGAGCCATTACACGCTCATTTTTTTTCAAATAAGTAAAGCTTCATTTTTGGATGGGAACTGCGGCGTTAGAATGCGCCCAGACTCAATCAATCTGGGCATTGTAAGCCAAAACAGATGAATGGGACAATCATCTGAGAAGCACACACGTCTCCAGTCTTCACCAGCCCATCCCTTCTGCTCCTTGCAGAATTTTAGCCTTGCCAGCCATTGAGCACTCGTGATTTTTGGCCTTTTTGGTCTTCTATACAATTTCAGGCCAAGCGTTTCCTTCATTTTGAACTGATCTACGTGAGGTATCCAGACTAAAGGTAGACTGGGCCTGTAACTCGTTAACAAGTGTGACTTTTACATGCTTGATGAACAATCAAAATCAAGATGTATCTCTTTTGAGGAGATGATATTATACATGATTTGTTGTCAGGTAATCCAGTTCATAGTGATGATTTATTTAGAAAAGGTATGTTGGGCGACCCCTGCACGTTTTTGAACATCAATGTCAAGAGCAAGAAACACGTTAAAATCCATTATGCTTGAAAGTTAAGACGTTGTTCAACCACTCATACCAAGATTTGATGAGTATTTGAGGCAAAAAAAGTTGTAACTTTTGATGTGAAACGTCTTGGCTTTCTGTGTACTTGATTTTTGACTTGTTGCTCGCTTTTGAGGCTTATTTTCTATGTATACAGGGGTCGCACAACATACCTTGCCTAATTAAATCATAAGTTCGAACATGATTGTCTTACAACAAATCATGTAAAATAACATCTGCTTATAAGAGATAAATCTTGATTTCAATTCTTTATCAAACATCTAAAAATCGCACTTGCTGACGAGTTACAGGCCCAGTTTACCTCTAGTCTGGATACCCCTCGTAATTCTTCTTTGAGTTGCATGGACCGCCATGATACATATTCTGAAAACGCTTATTCTTATTTCACTTTGCTTTTGGCACATTTGATTTGAAAAAGAAAAGTCAAGAAAAATCAATCAATCGAGAACATAAATAATTTATAAAAGGGCTAAGATTTGTAGCAATTGTCAAATTTGTCATTTTATTTGACATTTCTTTGCTTATTTGCCATTTTATTTGCCAATTTAGACGTTTTTATTTGTCATTTTCTGGGCCTAAAAGGCATGTTTTATTTGCCAGAAATCTGCACCCCTGGTGATGACATTCTCTCCACACGGTGCTGTACTGAAGCTGTGCTCTATGAAGATGTTTGCTAAAATGCCAAGGCCTTTTTTAAAGACTTCTTGTCGATATTTTAGGACTCTAAGGAAGATATTGTGTTTAAGACGTTTGTTTTTTATTGGCTCAAATAACTATATTAAATCACGAAAAACCACTAAAATCGGCTTTTTGAGTCTTTTACACTTTTCAACATTTTCCAAATCCATATCTATTTACTTTGAAATGATGATAATTATGAATTGAATTAATAAATTATCGTAACTCTAAGATTTGGAATTGCATCAAATTATGTCATAGAATGTACAGTTTCAGGAACCACTGTACTTCAGGACGGATTTCAAAAATACACACTGGATCCGATCATTGTACTAAAATGTGAGATTTTTGCAACAAATATCTTGTTCCGTGCAATTTCCATTGTACTAATAGAATAAGCCAAGAACCTCTGTACTACAGGACGAATTTCAGAGCAGTGTCCATGACGTCATCAATCCACCTTGCGTTGGATCATCACTAGGGCTAGGGAAAATTTTTTTTTACATTAAAAATATTAATTATTGATTATTGATCTTTGTTTCCATGATCTTTGTTTCCATGATTGTTTTACGTGGGTTAAATAGCTAGGTGTAGAGTAAAGTATGTTTTAAGATGGCACTGTTGCCATTATTTACTCATACATTAATAAATATCTATTGCCTTTCAAAGGATCTGAATGTGCTATCTGTCTTATAACATATTCTTATATCATACAACACTATATTACAAAAACACCCCCTTATGTGAAGCGCAACCTCCCGTTTTTTTAAGCTAGAGTTTTGACGGCATTATTTCCTTCAGATGTCTGTAGTCTTCTCAAGTCCTCCACGCATCTAGTCCCATTTCTCACACATTTCGTTGACTTTTTTGCCCTAATTTTCAACATTTTTTTGCTCTTTTTGCTCAAAATTTCAAAAAAATTTGCCCTATATTTCAAAATTTTTTGCCCTTTTTCCTGACATTTTAATGACATTTTTTGGACGTAATTCCAACATTTTTTCCCGGGCTCTAATCATCACTGATCCGTCATTATTTCTAGGTTGAGAGAAGCTCAACATTCATTTGCGAGGAAAAGAGAATTCAGTCAGGGACGCCACTCAAACATGTTGTTACAATCTATTCATTTCTTTTCATAAGCAAAGCTCATTACATTAGATTTTGAAAAACGATTTGGAATTTTGAAGTCATTGAAAGATCTACCAGAATCAATAGTCTTTTCTAATCATGTTTCTTTTGCCCATGTCAACCCTGGTTTAGTTTGAGAATTTTCCATGTGGTGTCAGGCAGGGTTGCCAGGTGGCCGCCGCGGCGGCCAAAATTTCCAAAAGTGGCAACTCTTAACACCTGATGGCCACGAGAAAAAAATAGTGGCCGCCGGGGGGAAATTGGCCGCCAAATTGGCAACTTTTGAAACCTGATGGCCACGAGAAAAAAATTGTGGCCGCCGGGGGGGAATTGGCCGCCAAATGGCAACTTATGAAAGTTAATGGCAACGGGAAAATATCGAAAGGCTGCTGATCATTATGTGAGTGCCAACCAGGGTTGTCAGGTGGCCGCTGCGGCGGCCATAATTTCCAAAAAAGGTAACTTTGGAAAGGTGATAGCCACGAACAAACGTTAGTGGCCACCGGTTGAAATTTGGCCACAAAATGGCAACTTTTGAGGCTGCTGAATGGCCACAAGAAAATTTTTGTAGCATCTTAGCCGAATTTGGCAACTTTTGAAACTTGATGAATCATCAAGTACTTACCTGTAATTACCTGTGTCATCAATGATGACACAGGCAATTACCAAGTAATTGCTAAATTGCGACACATGCAAATCTTTGGCTGCCAGTTGAAAGTCCATTTCAAACAAGTCCTCTAAACAAATACTTAAGTTAAACATTAGGTTGTGCCTTGTTTTTGACTGCAGTCAATTGTGGCGTCTGAATCATAGCGATGGACAAATGCGCTTTTGGGCAGAAATTTTATTTTTGATGTCAGTTAGTGATGGACCAAACAAGATCATAACCAAAAGTTTTCGTATAAAGAGGGCTTAACCAAAACTGCAAGCAACTGATTGAAAAATTATATACATGCAAAATTCACTTTAAATTTAAATTGATTATGTGTTCAACATCATGAAAAACTCAGTTTTGAAAAAAACAATTTGGTCAAAAGAAGTTGTAAAGGTTTTTGAACCAAAAGTATCTTCGGCTTCTTTAATTTGCATGTCTGCTTTTGGTTTAGTTAAGCATAACTGAAACCGAAATCAAAATTTCGGCTGTAATTTGATAAGCACAGTGAGAAAAAAGGTTGTTGATTTTGTGCTCCGTAGTGTTGCGCCGCCCTTTTCTGGTGATTCTGTTATTTCCTGTTCTGCACTCGATCAAATATTTCAAATGGTCAGTTGCTCCGCAACAAACGGTCGAGAAAGAGATGCGATCATAGAATTTTTGTAAAGCAATGAGACAACAGAGGCCACGACGGTGCTACGGAGTAAACAAGCAGGCCCAGCTGATGTTTACTGAGCTTCCCTTATTTCGGCCGAAAGCGCTTTCATTCCATCAGCAGTTTCAGTTATGCTTACCAAAACTAAAAGCAGACATGCACTAAATAGGATGGATTTTGATTGTTAAATAATTTTGTATAAAGACTAAAGATGAAACCCTATGCATTTAACATTTCCGATTTACAGACACATAATGTTACCTATCGGCAAAATTGGGTCAATACCAGCTTTATTGGGCGGGGGAGGATCAACCCTGCAATCCTAGCACGTAAGGATTCACGTTAACGTCAATTGTCTATAATGCCAAGTTGACGCTTTGTTCCCATGAAGTTTCTTACTAGAACGCACAATACAAAAAATGGAAAGAAGTTTAAGAAAATATATATTTTACAAAAAATGTCTTGAGCAATGCTCCTTACTTATACATTTTTTTGCAATGTGCGTGACAATTGAACAACAATAATGAAAACAATGAAAATAAAAAAATGGCTGCCAAGTGGCAACTTTTCCTCATTTTTGGCCGCCAAAAGGCAACTTCTGATTTTAAATTTGGCCGCGAGCCCTCCGTGGGACCTGGCAACCCTGGTGTCAGGGGTGTCAGTGTTTGTTCGTTTGACAGGGTGACCACTCGAACGAAAGGTTCAATGAGAGGGGCAATATTTCTTATCTTGTTGTAGTATCCTGCTCCCGAGTATGCCCCTCCCGACAATGCATCTATTACCCCCTATAAATATCTATGTCTCCAAGACAATAAACATCTAGTCATTCACCAACACTCGACCATGCTACATGGCACAGCCGGTGTAACCACTAATTGCCACAAGAATGATCACGTCGGAACGGCAAGATAGGTTGCGTGACAAAAATGATGTTGTTTTGGCGGTGAAACCTACTGGGTGAAACAGAAATAAGATAAGTAAATAAGGACTATGAAACCAAAAGTGAGGTGAAAAAATCTATTCAGGCATTAGAACGAGTTTTTATCCCTATAATTTCATTCAAATGAATTGATAAACAGAATTTTAATGATTCAAAATGCATAAGAATTCCCGCCGAATTTGGCTGCACTTAATAATTTGTTATTGGATTTTTAAATGGAAGCAAACACTATACTTCCGGCATACCATTGTTACTTCCTCGACATGTTAATAATACTTAAATGAAAATCATTTCTTTTTCACACATCTCACTCATGCACTGGATGTCCCAAGTCTTCATCTACCTTATTACCAATTTAGGTGATCAATGATCACTGATCATGCTCTGGCTATTTTTATGTTAAATTAATGACTACACAGTGGAACAGATTTGGAAAGTTCCAGAAACATTTTTTTAAGTTTCAAATTTGCCAAAAAATATTCCAGCTGGAATTGGACAAATAAAGTTTTTTTCTGCTTAATTTGTTTCTTCATGGGCCAAAGTAATTTTTCATATATCTTCTGTCTGCATTTTCTGTCCTAAGATTCTAGATTTTTGTTTACGTTCTTTCACTATGAAAAAAATGGCAATCCTTTTTAGGGTCAAATTTGAACTTAGAAAAAAAAATGTTTCCATGTTAGCAAGACCAAAAATACTTTTTTTATCTTCCCCAAATGTCCTCTGATTCAGGAGACAACTTGGAGCAGCACTACTTATGTTTAAATCTTCTCTTTCTCCAACACAATAGCATAGCGTTGCAGCAATGCACGAAGCTCATAGGTTATAATTTTGGGTTTCCACTGCTGTAAGGGATTTTGGAATAAACTTTTTTTGTCATGAATTGGCAAAATGGTTTGCTTTTATGTAAGTTTAGGTAAGTTTGTAAAAGGTTAAGATTGGTTGGGTTAGGTAAGTTTGTAAAATGTTAGAATTGGTTAATTTAGGTTAGGATATTCTAACCTTTCCCCTTTTGTCAATATCTGTGACTCTCCCCGTTTTCCCTGATTTAACGACGTGCTCACGGAACAAGATTATTTTTGCCACGCAACCTATCTTGCCGTTCCGACGTGATCATTCTTGTGGCAATTAGTGTTTACATTACCTAGTGTATCACTACTTCTATGTACTCCACTGCCCACTGCACTGTTTCTACTATACTGCAGCTCTTACTGTGCAGCTTATATAGAAGTTCCAACCCTATATATTTGTTATTAGTAGCGTGGCCG
>CM021320.1:9844555-9877147 GCA_010645155.1 Tigriopus japonicus | reverse complement strand
ATTGAGCATGACTAGATCATACAGTTTGATAAGTCAAAGTTTTTGATAGATGATTATTATTGGAAATCTTGGTATTGATTTTTTCATTGCCACACTTGCAATAAAAATTAAGACGCTAAACATACATCGCGTTACTAAGTAATAAGACCAAAGGCACACCTACGTAAATAAGTTTTAACAATATTTTAGACGAAATTCTACTTCAAAGCCTATTTGCCTTCGTCGGGAATATGTAGGAGCCGATCCTCTAACACCATTTAAGGCAGGATTGGACAAATTCTTAAATACTATTCCTGACCAACCCACCATACAAGGGTTGCATAGATCTGCCAACAGTAACTCATTGGTAGATCAAATTTCATATAAACATTAATTATTGAAACTATAATAATGATTAACTCTTTTTACAGGGAATCCCATTCCTTGTAGCGGTATTGAAAAATCCGCCCCCCCCCCCCAAAAAAAAAATATTCACAATTTCGAAAACTACTGGGGCGCCACCTTGCAATTCAAAGAAAAAATAAGTGCGTACCCTCAAAAATTGCCAAAAAAAGACATTGTTCGAGGAGATCCACCTGAACCATCATCCTTACAAAAACAAAATGTTCAAAAAAACCTACCTTAAGCGTTTTTGATAGTACAAGGAAGTGTTGATTTAAACTTGAAGTAAAGAGAGAGAGAAATGAACTTGAATGGAAAAAATTAAATTAAGTGCGCCAAGGTTTCGACAATATCTGGTTTCAAGTTTAAATCTCATTGTCTGATGCTTTTGAAATAATGAAAAATTGACATAGTTTCATATGGTATAAGTCTTGGATATTCCTCCCAGATCGACTCATTGCTTCTGAATGAAACAATCTTCAGTAAAAGACATTTTTCGAAGCCTGAAAACGTTAAAAAGTCTCAAAGGGTTTAAATCAATTGATTAGGTATGCTCCAAGCATGCATCTACAAACACAAAACAAATGACCTATACTCTATATATTTTGCAAGTAGTTTTTCAGGACCTTGTCAAAGTATCAATATTTCTTTAAATTCTATAGTAATTTGTGCAAAACAAAACTGCGATCTTAAGGAAGCAAAAGGTTAAAGAAATGACAAACTTAAGACTACAAACGTTCGCCCAGAATTGAGACACAAATTTGGACAATACTCACATTTTTATTAAAAAAAGCGAAAATTTTAGGCTAAACTGGAGGAAAAACAGGAACACTTTTAACTAATTGTATTGCAAATTCAGAGATAAAAATCGCAACTTTGGGCCAAAAGTAACAGTAACCTTATCCAAGCCCAATTAATAACACTCAAAACTTCATGGCAAATCCCCATGTGTCCTGAAACTTGGTATATTTATTAAAAAACAAATGTTTTAAAAAGAACTTCTCTTCATTTCCAATTGTTCTTTTTGATATTTTGTACTTTGACCTTAATCAAACGAAATAAAACTGAATTAAAAGTAAACTAAATCTGAGCTTAAATTTTCAAAATAATGTACCTTTTTTGTGGGGGGGGGGGGGTCGGATTTTTAAATACCGCTACAACGAATGGGATTCCCTGTAAAGAAAGCTAATCATTCATATACTTTCTATAATTTATGTTTATATGAAATTTGATCTACCAATGAGTTACTGTTGGCAGATCTGTACAACCCTTGAATAGTGGGTTGGTCAGGAACTGTGTTTAAAAATTTGTCCAATCCTGCCTTAAATGCTGATAGAGGATCAGCTCCTACATATTCCCGACGAAGACTAATGGGTAACAAATTGAACAATGAAGGAGCCCGATAAAGAGGAGAGGAGGACTTCATTGTTTGAACTAGTCTTGATTCCCTTGGATTTGGAGGTGCTCTCAGGGCGCACGTAAAACCTTTACGATCGCTACAACTGATCTCAAATCCTGGGTTAGGACAGAGCCCACGAATGCTCTTAAAGACACACAGTATCAGATATCTTTCATACCTACTCTGAGTACTGTACAGCCCTCATTTCTGGAGCCTCTCCCAATACGAGAGCGCTCTCATTCCTGTGATGTTCCTAGTGAAACATCTTTGGACCTGCTCGACTTTACCTGAAACCTTTTGCAAACCTGATAAGAATCGCCAACCTGAGAAAAATTGGCAAATAATGTTGATCAAGTTTCTTGAATTCATCAAAATTTCTAGTATTATAAAGCATGCCTCATGAAAATTTGTTTTCAACAAAATGCATTGAAAATAGAAAACACAATGAAATTTTCTGTAGAAACATGGGAGGGCACGAAATAGCACACATAAGGTGAAAAACTTTCGGTCTTAATTTAGATGGGACACCTCGAAAATCTGAATTAGATACGTGGGGTATCCAGACTAGAGGTAGACTGGGGCTGTAACTCGTTAACAAGTGCGATTTTTAGATGCTTGATGTACAATTAAAATCAAGATATATCTCTTTTGAGGAGATGTTATTTTACATGATTTGTTGTCAAGTAATCCAGTTCAAAGTTATGATTTATTTATACAAGGTATGTTGGGCGACCCCTACACGTTTTTAAACATCAATGTCAAGAACAAGAAACACGTCAAAATCCATTATGGTGGAAAGTTAAGACGTTGTTCAACCACCCATGGCAATATTTGTTGAATATTTTAGGCAAAAAAGTGTTAACATCTGATGTGAAACGTCTTGGCTTTACAGTGTATTTGATTTTTGACTTGTTGCTCGCTTTTGAGGCTTATTTTCTATGTATACAGGGGTCGCCCAACAAACCTTGTTTAATTAAATCATAAGTTCGAACCTGATAGCCTAACAACAAATCATGTAAAATAACATCTGCTCATAAGAGATAAATCTCGATTTTAAATTTTTACCAAGCATCTAAAAATCGCACTTGCTGACGAGTTATAGGCCCAGTCTATCTTTAATCTGGATACCCCTCGTAGTTTTTCAACTAATATTTTGTAGAGTACTCCCCCTTTGCTTCTGTATTTCTCTTAATATCTCTCTCTGAAAATAAATATATCAGTTATCCAAATCACTCAGGATGGCGCAGTTGTGCTGCGAATTTACGTAAGACGCCGAGTGTTGTGTTTAAAAAAGGTGTAAATGTTCAGTGCTCTCGACAAGAACCATGTCCGACAACGAGGATTGCATTATGGTTGAAGCTTCAAAAGGGATGATGCCCACTGTCACCGGCATTGGAGACGAAGCAATACTAGAACATGCAAAACGCTCAGCGAGAACATTTCGAGGGCATTTTTCAAGAGCAATAAGTTCGTTCAATAAAGCAATTGATAACATACAGAAAAATCTATCTGTATTTGCGACAGAACAAGTCAAGAAAGAGTTTCAGAAATTTGAAGAATCCTTCGTAAAAATTGAAAATTCATATAGTAAATGCATGATTCTAGTGGAGCCTTCAAAAGTTAAGGAATGGGAGGCTAAAATGAATGACGTTATTTCGGAAAAAGATAACGTACTGGAAAAGATGGCAACTGCGATGAAAATAACCGATCAAGTTCCTACAGTAGTGCCAATATCTTTACCAAGCCAAGGAATGATCAAGGCTCTAATGAATACGACCTTGGCCCCTCCGATTTTGTCTTTGGAAAATAATCCGATTGAATTACGATCTTGGATTAAGAAACTCAATTCATTTTTCACCTCGAATGATTTGGAAAGCCCATCATCAATCAAAGAACAGCAGCAATACGTTAGGCAATTCATCGATCCAGAATTAGAAGTTAAAATTGATCCCTTCATGAAAATTTTTGGGGACAACGGAATGATCAAAACAATTGAAGAAGAGTTCGCCTTGAGATATCCTTTATTTACGCGAGGACTAGAATATTTCCGTTACACCAGAAAACAGGATCAAACACCTTCCAATTTTGTGGCAAAATTAATTCAACTTAGTTACGAAGCCGACCTTCCAAGTCTAACAACAGATGAACTCCAAGTATTTCGGGTGTTAACTGGTATTAAGGAAGATGAATTGCTCACCAAATTATTGGAATTGAAAACACCAAGCTTTGAAGATGTTCGAAAGAAAATTACTACCTGGGAAGTGACCAACTCTAATAAAAAGTCTTGTACTCAATTTTCCGATTCTGAAACAAGACAAGTGCAAAAATCCAAGAAAAAGTGGAATCAAAGTTCTTCATCCCAATGGCACAATAATGGATTGCCAGATCATTGAAAAAATAAGTGTTTTATATGTGGTTCCGCTAAACACCAACGTACCAATGGTACCAAGAATAAGGTATATTGCAAAAACTGTGCCAATAATAGTCATGCCACCATAATTTGTTTAAAAGAGTGGAATCCCAAACGTTCAAATGATCATAGATCAATCAATTTTAATCGTGGTTCATCGAGACCTCAATCAAGAGTTTCTTCTCGAGCTCCTTCGAGATTATCTTCACCTGAACCAAACAATGAATCTCAAGATGCAGGGAACACCCTATCCACAGTGAAACCCGCAACGGTTACCAGAAGTAAACCAACACCCAAGTTGGCCATCGAGTTCACGGTAGGACAAAACAAATTTTCATACTTTTTGGTACCCGACACTGGAGCAACCAGCACCGTTATTGCTTATATTGCCCAAAAGTATAGAATTCCTTGTTCAAAGGAGAAGAAATTTCTGCGAGCTGCAAAAGGACAACGAATGAATTGCGAGGGAACAACCTTATTGGAAACCAAAATTCCCAATAAAAAGACGGTATACATAAGTGCCATTATTTCAAAAGATTTAAATTCAGAAATTCTAATGAGTTGGCACGACCTGGTTAATCTAGGCATTATTCCGACATCATTTCCGTCTTATTTAAAAGTGAACCATGAAAATGCAACTTTGGAAAAAGTTTTCAAGGACTTCCAAGATGTTATTAGCGACACTTTATCTGAGAAACCAATGGAAGGTCCTCCGATGGAAATTAAACTCAAAGATGAACGGCTTAACCTGAACAATTTTCTACTGAATATTTTTACTGATTTTCCCTCCTCTCAAAAGCTAATTATGCTTCCAAATGATTTGATTTTTTGAATTGAATCGGCTATTTGGAAGTTCAATTACCACTTCTTGGACGATATCGGGCTTCTCCTAACTTCTTTGTTAGTGTCCTACTATAGAATATGATGTATCTCCAATATGTAGAAGACCTGGTTCTCTTGGCTGATTCAGCCGTGGAATTGCAAAATGCAATCAATGCTCTCCACGGTTATTGCCAAGAGAACGGCCTTCAAGTCAATACCATCAAGACGAAGGCCATGGTCTTCCACAGAGGTTGCCTGCCTCCCACCTCCTTCCTCACTAATAATATGCCAAAAGATATCGTCAATAATATTAATTACGTCGGATTCACCTTCTCCTCTCACCTCTCCTTCACAAAACACGCTAATGCAACACTAACCAAAGCTCGGGCCAGAATTGGATACCTCTGCTAACGACTCCCTATCCAAAGTTTATCGCTTCCAATAGTGACTCAACTCTTCCGGACCATTGAGATCTATTAAATACTAGAGGGAGCGTAAAGCAGAAAATGTGTCTCCGGTCGCCAACTGTTGAGCGGACAAAAGTGCGGGAACATTTTAAATGTGTGACCAAACAAATGACAACCACGCAACTTCTCCACAAGTAGCTGGAGTAAATTTACAAAAATATTCCTTGGTGGACGTAATTGTCATTGACCTTTGGTTGAAGTGACTACCGACAGCACCATGGTCAGAACGGTGATGATGACTTGATGGAATATGAATCCTAAGTGAGGTTTTATACATATATGGATGCAGGAGTCCTTGGCATGTTCAAAATTGGCCAGGAGGACAAATAATTATGCAGGAAATGCTGAGTCGAAGTAGAGACACCCTTCCACCTTCGTTGCTGATGCGCTTCATTAGTGGAGACAAATGACCAAATCCCTACAAAGGTACGTGATTGAGGAGGGTCCATACATCACACAGAACATAGAGCCACGGAGAATCATTCAATTTGTGAAAAGAGGGAGCCTTGAGATGGATTGGTCAAACTGATACAAAATAACACCAAACTTAAAGAACAATCAACCCCACAAGGAGATCAATAGATGACGTCAACTTCCTTTTGATAAAGCACTTGAAGACATCAGGCTGTCAGGTCACAAAGTGGTCACCATCTGAATCCGTTCTAGGATAGCTTTGTACATGGGATAACTTAACACAAGAAAACTGGACAGAACGTAAAACTCAGTACAGCGGAAAAGTGGGCACATCGCAAAACTCTGTACAGGAAGATTCAGTAGGATTCAACGCCACACTGGGTACAACGGAAAACTACCGGGTGTCTCAAAGGAAACGGAGCACCTAATTATATCTTCTTTAACTCGTGACTGAGAGCATATATAAATCTCACTTTCATTGAATATGATTGGCCAAACTCTTGGCTTGAAAAGTCAGGAAAGACAATTTCACCCTAGTTTAATATTTAAGCGACGACGATTTTTCCTGTGAAGGGATATTTTTGAAAACAGAGCGTTCGTGACTCCGACTTTTTTCTCCCTTTTAGCTCCAATGGAATATTGGGCGACATATAGGGACTAAAACCATGTATATCGTAAGAATTGATATCTGGTGCATCTTTTTGAGCTTCATACATTTTTTGTGAGAGCAGCCATTTTCGAGTTACGGACATGATTTCCTGTTCCTGACAGGTGGAAAAGGTAGAGGGGTCCGGGTTTGGAGGGAGACTGTTTTATTAAGCAGGGTGATTTAGAGGGGTTTGAAGCTTTTGAAATGTGTAGTATTTCTCTTGAATAGGTTTATTGAAGGAGCGTTTGGAATACCAGGGTCTACACCAGGGGTCGTCAACCTCTTTTGGGTCAAGGCCCACCAAATTTGGTTTGGTGAAGTTGGGGCCCACCAAAAAGAAGGTGGAAGGTTCATGGGCCCACAAATTAAAGATCAAAATGCTTTGGGCCACGAGTACAGTATTATGGATGGCTCCCGGGCTCACTATTTTAGACTTTCTCCATAACTCCTGGGCCCACCAACAACCAACCTTGGGCCTGGATGTGGGCCGCGGCCCACCGGTTGCCTACTCCTGTTCTAGACTGTTGCACAATTATCAGGCTTGATGAAAGAAGGTAGAGCTTTGTGGAGTTTTTGACTTCATGTCTCCTCGTGAATGACTCCAGGTGACCCTCTCATTGTCGTCAAGCGGCCTCATTCGTATTTTTTGTGGCCAGTGGGCAGAACTTGAAATTCATTGCCTACAATATTTCCATTAGAGTAGCCTTTATGCCCGTCTGGTTTACAAAGAGCATACCCAAGCCATTAAGAGTTGCGGTGGCAACAATCTCAACCCGAGCAAAACGTCTTACGTCCCCCTTGCCAAATCAGCCTGATCAAAATTTGCACGCGGTCTAGTATTTAAATAAATAGCTAAGGGCTAAGGTAACATCTAGTCATTGTTTGATCTGAAGTTTAAGCTCATTGGACACTAAAAAGATTTGTCCCCAGAGTTGCTTTGTTTTCCGCCTTTGCGTTTATCAGTCACACGAACAATAATCCCTTTACTCACCTTTACTCCCTTTAATCACGTTTAATAATGACAAAGTAGTCTCATTTGTAATTAAATTGCTCTGGCAACAAAAGCAATTTTTATCAAGGACTTTCCCAGAAAATAGGACGCACAAACATGCTTAATTTTATTGACCTTTTAGCATGAAAGCTCTCATTGTGTCGAATAAATAAATAGCCCATTATTGGATATTCGCAAAAATCTTGCTTATAATACCGTGGCTCACTAATTCTTGCATGGTGAAAAGGCATTTGATGCTATCTGAGAGTCGAAAAAAGCGACCTCAAGCGGCATTTATAGCATAACCTGTAATGGAAAGTAGAAAAATTCTGAAAATACGCCCTTCACTTTGCTAAGTTTGAATGCCTCTCGTACATCCCCAGTAATTTGTAATTGGCAGCAGTTAACAGCAAGTTGTTACTTATAGCATCAAGAAACAGTCTTAAATTTTAAAGACATCAAGATTTTTGCCTCATTTTGAAGTTATTACACGTTTAAAACGTCAACTTCAGTTTCAAAATTAGTCACCCTCTACATATGAGGAAGGAGAAGAAGGAGAAAAGGAGAAGGCAAGAGGGGCCGGGCCGTCAACGAAATCAGAGCGACCAATTTCAGACATTCAAAAAGGAGTTGGGGAAGCTTTCAGACTTGTGGACTTTTAAACACCGTTGCGACAAACCAATGCAATTTTGGTGCATTACAAGAACACAGCATTTGAAGTTAGAATAAATGACTTTAGAATGAAACGAAAAAGAAACACCAAACACTGGTAAAACTTGCATAAACAGCAAAAGAAGTTACTAGATAGACTGGGTCTCTTAATGCTGTGTACACTCCACGTTTTGATGACATGCAAAGTGTTTAGTGCTTAATTAGTCCTGCCGGAACGTTGAGGTACGAGGTCAGTTTCTTTTTTATTCCTTACTCATTCCCTCATTAAATGTGCATGGGCCCTCTACCTTTGTGGGGAAATAAAACGTACGACGGGAAAAGAATAAATGTGAGAAAGAAAGAATAAGCCTCAATATGAGAAAGGAAAAAATTGATTTGTCAAAGGCCCTCAATCCTCCATCCAGCGGTCTGCAACCTTAGTACATTTATATGGGTTCTTTGGACAGGTTTCTTTTGGACTTGAAAAAAATTCGACACAAAATTAGGTCTGTGTAGGTGTCTACATGGCATAAGCAGGAATTATTTTGCAGCGACATATTGGTACCATATACCTCGCTACTCCTAGACTGAGTTGGTAGCTTTAAAATTTATCATCTTTGCTCCCATTAAAGAGAATATCTTATATTTTACAAGAGCTGTGGTTTATGTAACAAGAAATTGGTCTACCAATTTTCAGCTCAGTTGAACGACGGAGTCAAAAGTTATGCTTCTTTGAAGTTTAGGCGAGCGTAGGCGGGAAATGAGCCCGTTCTACTCGTCCTACCTCTTGTTGCAATATCTTGCAACAAGAGGTAGAACAAGTTCATTTTCCACCTCTGCTTGCCTGAATTGAAAAGGCGTACAACTTTTGACTCCGTTGTTTGATTGAGCTGAAAATTGGCGTAGAAACTCTTTGTTACATAAACCACAACTCCTGTAAAAAATATAAGATATTCCCTGGAATGGGAGCAAAGATGATAAATTTTGAAGCTACCATCTCAGTCTAGGTAATACAATGGTCTTTGTTGGTACCTATGGCTCCAAGAGGGTTAACTCACGAGGCATCGCCTATTAATAAAATGGTGCCCAACAAAACTTTGTAAATTCATCATAAAATCATTGAATAAATTGGTTATAAACGTGCCTTTAACATATCGGGCATTGACACCAAGATGAAGCAACTTTTATTTCTTGTAGAAATAAAAGTCTGGGTGCAGGGGAAAAAAAGTAAGAATATTAAAAAACTATCAAGATAATTTCATTCAAAAGTAAGAAGACGCAGCGCAATTAATGAACATTCAATTCTGACTACGGAAAAACAATCTAGCAAACAAACAAACAAATATAAGTTGAAAAACTATATAATTCAGATTTTCGAGGTGTCCCATCTAAATTAAGACCGAAAGTTTTTCACCTTGTCTGTGCTTTTTCGTGCCCTTCCATGTTTTTACAGAAAATTTCATTGTGTTTTCTATTTTCAATGTATTTTGTTCACAACAAATTTTCATGAGGCATGCTTTATAATACTAGAAATTTTGATGAATTCAAGAAGCTTGATCAACATTCTTTGCCAATTTTTCTCAGGTTGGCGATTCTCTTCAGGTTCGCAAAAGGTTTCAGGTAAAGTCGAGCAGGTCCAAAGATGTTTTACTAGGAACATTACAGGAATGAGAGCGCTCTCGTATTGGGAGAGGCTCCAGAAGTTAGGGCTGTACAGTACTCAGAGAAGGTATGAAAGGTATCTGATACTGTATGTTTTCAAGAGCATTCATGGGCTCTGTCCTAACCCAGGATTTGAGATCAGTTGTAGCAATCGTAGAGGTTTTACTTGCCTTTTGAGGGCACCTCCAAATCGAGGGGAATCGAAACTAGTTCGAACAATGAAGTCCTCCTCTCTTCTTTATCGGGCTCCTTCATTGTTCAATTTGTTGCCCATTAGTCTTCGTCGGGAATATGTAGGAGCTGATCCTCTAACAGCATTTAAGGCAGGATTGGACAAATTTTTAAATACTATTCCTGATCAACCCACTATTCAAGGGTTGTACACACGTAGATCTGCCAACAGTAACTCATTGGTAGATCAAATTTCATATAAACATTAATTTTAGAAAGTAAATAAATCATTAACTTTCTTTACAGGGAATCTCTTTCCTTGTTCCGGTAAAAAAAAATCCGTAACCCAGCCCCCAAAAAATAATTTTGCACTCTATGGCGAGACAAACGCAAAATAATGAAGTTTCTTTCTTTCACTCTTACGCTATAGTTACACCTTTAATCCCGCATCAATAAAAAATTACCCATTTAAAAGTCGATTAATAAAGGTACAGTTACACGACACCTTTTGTATCGAAGTTCAAAACAAACTTAGAAATGAAGGACACAATTTTTCCATTCACTTGTAATGAGGTCTTTGTAAGAGGTTACGCAATGGCACATTTCTGATGTTGAAGATCGGCTTGAAATTTGTTGTAAAACTTGTCGTGTAACGGCACCTTTAGCGTAAAAACAACCCGCAACAATATTCTTCTTGATACAACTTCCTAGTTCGTGAAAGTTCCCACGAATTATGGTTGGGTCAACAAGAAATTGGAAATAACTCGGCTTCGGACAAAGTTGCAAAATGCAACTTGGTCCAAAAGTTGCAACTAAAGGCGTTTTTATCAAATTAGGAACTATAGAGTAAAAAATATCAACTTTGTCCGACATATTTTGTAATCCTTGTAAAAAAGAAACTTTACAAAATTATTAACTTATCTTCATGTAAAGTTCAACCATAAAGAATATTTGATATAAAAGGAAAATGCCAACCCACAAAAATGTTCTTTTCAAAACAGACAGTTCAATTTGACAAATGTTTCAAAAAGCAGAAGTATCAAATGCAAAAAATATTGGTTCAACTTTCACTCTCAGGAGCAAACGGAATTTTTTGACATTAATTGCAGCCAAAGTCAGTTACAATGATTATCCTGAATTTGAGTAAAGTTAAGAAAAGCTCAAGTGTGTCGTATTCTTTCGTTAGACATTCAGATATATTTTTAAGCCATGGTGTGGATATTTTTGTTTAGGAACTTTATTTGAGCACCACTCAAGAAAACAAATCATAAAAGAAGTCAAGAAATGGCACAAAAAGTGTTCGTCTATCTCTACAAATTAATCTAAAAGGAAAGACGACTTGCCGAACTGAAACTGAACTTAGTACACTTATTCCAACGGATTGAGTTAGTCTGAAATCAAAAGCATGCAATATCAGGCAATATCAACTTTCATTTTAGCCCGATTTTGGCTCATAGGAGCTTCCCAAGTTCCTGAAAAAGTGTTGACCTTAAAATCCGAAACCATGTGCGCAATTGCCACAAACAAAGATCCCAACTTCCCAGCATACTTTTACCAGGAGTATGAAGAGTTTCTTCTCGCCAATAACTCTAATAGTACTTGGAATGGGAATTGTATTCTAGTTAGCAATGTCGACAACAATCCAATTACTCACCAATTATTGATCCAAAATGGTTTCAAGTTCAGGGTTGTGATCGCGTCGGGAGATATCGCATTCACCCTTGATATGTCTCTGCCTCCGGAATTTAAGACAATGGCCTTCAAGGATGGTTTTAACAAACCTGTGGTCGTTGGTGGCAAGACCTTTTACATGAAGGAGATGAACTTCGAGAGTAACTACAGCCACGCCATGTTTCAATGTCTCGAAAATGGAGGAATTCTTCCCATGGAAAAAACGGATGAGTTTGTCGATCAGATGTCGATTCTTGCGGGAGATTCCACGACATCCCGATTCATTTCTTTGGCCTATGAGAGTACGACCAATAATGAAGAAAAGTACTTGATGTGGACCACAGGACTCAAGGAATGGAAGGAAGGTGAAAGCCTGACCGAGTGTCCAAGATGTCAGAACTGGGATTTTGGCAATGGAGCCGCTAACCTTTGGGCCAAAATCAACCCAACTACTAAACTATATGAAATTGTCACAACCGATGAAACTGTTTCCAAATTCTATTGCCAATATCTGGGTGGTAATTTGGCAACTCATAAAAATGTTGTGGTTAGTTCCACCTATATTCCAAGAAATGGACCAAGTTATGCCGTTGACGGGATAGTCTCTATGGTAAACGATGATTTGTGGCATTCTGCCTCGGGCACTCCTGGAGGAGAATGGATTTCTATTGATCTTGGAGCCACTTTTGTGATCACAAATGTCATGTTTTTGGCTCGAAATGATTACTTCTCTTATAGACATGACAAGATGCAAGTCTGGATTGATGGCCCAGAGCCTGTGACAGGGACAGAATTGAACACTTCTGAGAGGATTTTTTGCGGAACGTATCGGTTTTATCAACGAAATGCTCAACTAAGTGGAGTTGAATGTCAAAAGCCAATCATTGGTCACCGGGTCACAATTTTAAACCCATCAAACACCGACGTTATCCATTTTATTGAGTTAACTGTTCACGGATTAAATCCCAAGTCTGTCAAGACGTGGTTTGCGTAAATAAATATGCGAGTTTTAAGCTCTTTGTGAGAGTTCATGTCTCCAATAGAATAGAATGTTTTGTGATGTTTTGATGAACTGAATTTGCATTTGCTTTCTGTGTAACATTTTGAGACAAAATATGTCATTCTCATGCATAATAATTGGGAATTTCACGTGACAAATTAGGTTCACATGATTGTTTTATTTACAAAATCACAAGTAAAAAAAAAATGCAAACAAAAAACAACAACCCACTCCTGCACAAGTGCTTTTGGAGTGCATTGGTTTACATTTACCAGTTGTTGTTTTTTTTAAGCTTGTGGACTGAATTCTAACAAGGAAAGTACCTCTCTATTGTGAATGAAAAGAAAAACACGAGATCGAATTTTGGTTTGATCTTTTCAATTGTTTAATACAACAAAGATTTCGACATTTTAACCGATTTCTACCGCCAAAAAAGCATTGAATTTCCGACAGAAAGAAGCTAGGGAAGAGACGTATAATTCCAGTAGGAACAAACTCAGAAAGTTCTCATGCAGATGAGCCTAGGTAATTTTGGGTAAACTGATGAACCAACAGAGCTCTTAACCGAACCCGAAAGTTTTGGCCGAAAGAGGGCTCAACCGAAACTGAAACGAAAAACAACTACAGGGTCCGCCATAAACCCGATTCCGTTGTGAGTTAGATTTTAAGTGAGAAGTATAGAAAGTAGAATTATAAAACATTATGTACCGCAAACAATAGTTACTCTAACGTGTCAACTGAAAAAGAAGTTTTAATCCTATCACTAGACTCAACCGGTCTAGGTCGGATCAAAGTTAGGACCTTGAGGTGCTTGGCGGCTGACCTTTGGTGAGCTCAAGGTCTATTATATACAAATATAAGTTTCAATAGATTAAAGTGCAACTATTGAGCTTTCACATGAACTATAGCAGGCCTTTCTATGACCAAAATTGTGCTTGTGACAAGGGTTTTAGTGATCTTGGTCCGTTTCAACGTAGCACCTAAAATGCCAAACGGCAACAAGGCCTAAGTCTGGGCCAAACGCGAAGTCATTAAGACCATGCACGACTCCGAAAAAATGGACCACCAGATTGCCAAAACCATTGGCTTTAATGTAAAAAGTGTCCTAAAGGTCCTCAGGACTCTCAAGGCCAATGTCGGCAAGACCAAATGCGCCATGGGTGGGGCGAGGCCCGTCAGCCAACTCACCCCCACCAACATCAGGAAGGTGAAAGGTATGGTCAGGAAGCAGCCTGTCTTGAACATCAAACAGTTTGCCGATCCTTGCAACTTCTCTCAGACTTCTGCCACTAGAATTTTCAAGACCGCTGGCTTCAAGTCTCTCGTGACTTTGGGGGGCCCCTCTTGTCCAAGATGGCGAAGGAAAAGAGGATGGAAAGGTGCCAAAAGCTGGAGGACTGGTTTAGGGGAAATGAGAGCAAAACGGGGAGCAAGAGAGTGGCTTTGTGGAGTGATGAGAAGCTCTTTGTTGTGGACCAAGTGGTTAGCAAGAGGAACAGGAGGGTGGTGGCTACATAGGCAGACGTTAACTTGCAGGCGGCCATGAAGAACAATCACCTGGCATCCATAATGGTGTTTGGATTGTTCGGAAGTGATGGAAAGTTCATGTTATGCCGCAGAATATGGGCCCAAGTGGGGGAGGAAGGTGGTCCTGATGCAAGACGGGGCACCCTGCCATACTGGGCATCCAACCCTAGGATCATCTTTTGGAAAACTGAGGGCCAGAGGCCTTTTGTCCCAAAGAATTATGGCCACCCTCATCTCACGACTTCAACTTTTTATACCCCGTGGACTTTTAGGTGTGTTGGGCGGTGGAGGGCGTGACCAATTCCAGGAGGCACACCAACATCCAAGTCCTAAAGACCATAATCAAAAAACCTAGGGAACCGATTTGGGCGCCTCCAAGGTCAGTCAAATGTGTGCAACGGTCAGGGACAGAATTACCAAGGTCTTGGCCGCAAACGGACAGCACTTCATGTAGTTTTATAATTAAAAACACCTTAAAATCTTACCAATTATTAAAACTTTACCACTTTTCAAAATGGTAGACTTTGCTCTTTACGATGGTGTCGATTAAACTTTTATCAGATCACTAAAAAGAGAGCTAGACACCTTCAAAGCGGAATCGCGTTTATGGCGGACCCTGTACTATAAAACTATAAAAAGGTATGATACACCCTAACTTGTCATCAGCACTGCACATGGCATAATAGCATTTCAAAATTTTAGAGATGATGAACATGCTACAGAAGTGGAAAAAACCGACATGATTGACTTGGAGGGGTCACAGAGGCTAGTTTTTTAGACGCAAAGAACGATCTTAAGATCGCACTTATTAACCAGCTTATAACCAGCTTTGCGTCACAAAAACTAGCCTCAGTTTTTCTTTACATTGGTACGATTTATTGCGATGCACTAGAGACGCTCTCTACGATGCACTAACACTTGCTAATAATTGGATCCTTGGAGAGCATATAGAACGAAATTTTGGAACAATAAAATTTGGAAATTTGGAACAAAGATATTTTTTATCGATATTAAGACAGCCCAAGGAAAAGACATGAAAGACTCTCCTCAGGCGTTTAGCTGTGGATTTCTTATAAATCGAATTCTATTCAAATGTGTGACTTTGTTTTAATAAGATTGATTTAAATATCATTTAAGGATGTCATTTGCTAAATTTCAGCATCATACGTTCTTTTGTTCGCGTGAAACAACGTTTCGAAATTTGCTTCAGTCGCGCAGAAATGAGAGAAAAATTGACCCCACAATCGTCCTTTTGGCCGATTGGTGGTGCAATTGTTCGTTCGGAAGAGCGCGCAATGCTCTGTGTTTCATATTACTTTTACTGACACAAATTTCGATCGATCAAGTTGAAATTAATCATGTGAGCTTTGAATTGCCAGTCACTCGATTGATTTAATTAGATTTTTCTCTGGCTAGGCCAAAATTATAAAAGACGACTTCTGCCCATGTCCGAGGCATCCAGATCTTCAATTATCTTTGGACAGCCCCAATCAAATTCGTCCACAAACTACATGACAAGTAGGGGATCCTATGAAATTATAGCGGATCAAAAAAGAGTGTATACAAAAAAGAGCGAATCAAAATCGTGTCGGGTCAAAGCCGCTTCATAAGAGAGCGAATCAAATTAGAGCCAAGTCAAAAGAGAGTGTATTGAATTAGACGAAAATAG
This sequence comes from Tigriopus japonicus, assembly GCA_010645155.1. Lineage (NCBI taxonomy): Eukaryota > Metazoa > Arthropoda > Copepoda > Harpacticoida > Harpacticidae > Tigriopus > Tigriopus japonicus. The sequence continues at coordinate 9,861,263 of CM021320.1, read as the reverse complement.
CGTTCGTTCAATTCGTCAATTTTTTGTTGGGTAGAAATTTAGAGGTCATAATGATAAATCAAATCAGTTAAATAAGAATGTTGACAGAGTTCACAATCACCCAAAAGGGCAAGGAACCGCTTTTTTTACCAAGGCTCATTTTGTGGCAGAAAATGCCAACAACAGGAAGTCGGCAGCCAACGTGTGGACGATGCAAGACTATCATGAACACTACAATTTTCGGTTTTCAATTTACAGTTTTAAATCATTTGGGCTCCAATGAGTTCGGCAGGTTTGCAAAAGGTCGAGTAGGTTCAAAGATGTTTTACTAGAAACATCAGAGGAATGAGAGAGCTCTCGTATTGGGAGAGGCTCCAGAAGTTAGGGCTGTACAGTACTCAGAGAAGGTATGAAAGGTATCTGATACTGTATGTTTTCAAGAGCATTCATGGGCTCTGTCCTAACCCAGGCTTTGAGATCAGTTGTAGCGATTGTAGAGGTTTTACATGCTCTCTGAGAGCACCTCCAAATCCAAAGGAATCGAGGCTAGTTCGATCAATGAAGTCCTCCTCTCTTCTTTATCGGGCTCCTTCATTGTTCAATTTGCTGCCTATTTGCCTTCGTCGGGAATATGTAGGAGCTGATCCTCTAACAGCATTTAAGGCAGGATTGGACAAATTTTTGAATACTATTCCTGACCAATTCAAGGGTTGTACAGATGAACAGTAACTCATTGGCAGATCAAATTTCATATTAACGGTAATTTTATAAACTATATTAATCATTAACTCTCTTTACAGGGAATCCCATTCCTTGTAGCGGTATTAAAAAATCCGCCCCCCCCCCAAAAAAAAAAGAAAAAAATAACAAAGTATCAATAAAAATATGTTGTAAATTTTTCCATTTTCCTATCCGAGCCCTTGCTTGGTCTTGAGTGAGGATATACATTGATGAAATGATTGAGTCAGTTGACAGTAGTGATAGGCAGAAAGGGCTCATAACCGAAAACGAATGTTTTGGCTGAAAGAGGGCTGAACCGAAACCGAAACCGAAAGCAACTCGCTACAAAATTGTACAAATGCAAAATCCACCTTCAAAATCAAAATGCTCATGAATTCGATGTTGGGTAGTCACATATTTTAAAAAATTGGGAAACGGTTAAATTTCAGAGGTTTTTGAAAAAACAAAATCAATTTTGTTTCGATTTTGTTGTCAATCTCCATCCATGTCTGCTTTCGGTTTCTGTAGGCATAACCAAAACTAAAAAATCGGTCGTAATTTCGGCCACAAGCGCTTTCGGTCCATCACTAGCTGACACAATGCCTAGGATGAAATATGCCCTACATGAAGAAAAAGTTCTAGAAGGCTTATGGAACAATTTTCCCGAAAATAGTCTTTTGAATATTAAAAGGCTTCACTATTCAACCTAGCCTCAAGAAATACATAGATGAAGGAAAGTTACTAAATGCACTCTTTGATCGGCTCTAAAATGTCACGCTTTCTTATGATTTGGCTCTATTTTGATTTGGCACTATTTTGAAGTGGCGCTATTTTGATTGGCTCTATTTAGTACACACTCTCTTTTGATCCGCGCTTTTGTTATATAGACCCGACAAGTAGAGGTGGAAACACAAAGTTCTCAAATTTCAACAACAGCCCAGATCAATGAAAATTTGATGAATAATCTAGACTGGGAATCCTCTCCCGGGCCACAAATTCATAAAAAAAACTACGTGAAAGTCGCGTTTAACCCCTTTACTCAAATTGTACCAAACTAGCATCAAGACTGGGCGATTGCCCCTGACTCAAAAGCATTGGCGGATAATTATCGCCCAATCTGTCTTAACAATGTGATTAGCAGTGTTGGAAACCATCATCAAGGAACAGATCTACGACTTCTTGGAATAAGAAAACTTGATCACAAGGTATCAACATGGATTTTTGCCTGGGAGGAGTTGCGTTAAAAATTTGACTACATTTTTCGACGAAGTAACAAGTGCAATGGACAAGGGAAACCCGATTGACGTTACTTACTTGACTCAAAGTTTTCTTCTCATCTGCATTTTTCTTGGTTCCCACATGACTTGCTGCTCAAGAAGCTGGAATTTTAGGATTCAATTACACAATCCCACGTACAATGAATGTCAACTAGGCTCACCTGTCGTGAGTAAAGAGTGGTGGTAACTGGAGAGATGTCCAATCAGCGGCCAATTTCAAGTGGGGTTGTCCAAGGAAGTGATCTTGGCCCCTTAGGGCCAAGATACTTACATTCAAGATACTACATGCCTTAGGTACAGTATGTAGTTAGCGTTTTCCTAAGCACATCAATCAGGACGCTAACAAAACATATATTTCATTGTTAATCAGTCAAGATAAACCATTCACACCATGACAAGAAGTGATTCGAGACTTTAACCATACTTGGGCATTTTCTTAACTTTCAGATGGATCTTGTATTCATATTATATGTACAGGGTTGCTAATTCATACCATCTACCTTATGCTATTCTTGGAAGGCTTATTTTTTGGTCCCCTGCGAAACACATATGATTCCGTTCACATTAGCACATTGATCAAAATTTTTCTGTACAGTTTTTAAGACACTCAGAATTCTATAACGGCAATTTACTAGGATGCGGCACAATTATCACACGAATACATTAAAGATACTTTGGAGATATCTGTTAAGCATTAACAAAATTGAAAGTGTTTGCTAACAATAGAACCAAATTAGAGATGAGTAAATTCAAACAAAGTGTATCAACTCTTAAAGAAATAGGCCATATTCCCCCTTACTCATAAACCCAAACAATTAGAAACCTCCAAATCTTCATAAAAGTTTTCCAAAAATCAATGAAAGCAAACTTCATGAAACCAATATGTTATACCATAAAAATGAAAACACACATTCATTGCTGTATTAATGTGACAAAAACCTAAGTCAAGGAATTACAATAGCGTCATGCTTGTGTAGAAGTCAAGAATCAAAAGTGATAAAATTTATTCGCAAATTCATCAAATATATGTAGATAAAATGGATCACCCAATAATAAGGTGTCGAATTACCTGGCATGAAGCTGTTTGGCTCGGATAAAAATTGAGGAGCACAATTTTTTAAACAAATTACCTGATTTTCAAAAAAAACCTTCAAACTTTTGTTGGAAATCATCATTTTGCCATGCGCATTAAGGATTGTTGTTTTTCACGAATGTCATGCAACCGGTGGAAGAAAGGGTAAAACCTGAATTGTTCTTTCTGAATTTCTTGGGAAAGGAAACCTGAATGCTGGTAATTTGCTCAAAAACGTTTCCTAAATTGCTCAGTTTTCAATCTAACATTACTTGAACTTTGAATTTCAAAAGGAGTTCATTAAGCATTAAATGCGAATGATCTTCTAACTATGGGTAAATCTAAGGAATTTTTCTAAGGCGCAGGGTGAAAAAGAACAATGAGTTTTTTGGTGGACAATCTCTTTCCAAGCCAACACTGAGCTCCCTTAAACAAAACCACAATAGTGAGGTTGTCAATATTAGTGAGGCTTATACCAAAAAAGCAGAGAATTTCAATTACGGGTACGAAGACGTTTTTCAAAAGTACAAGTTCCATCAGCTGCCTTGTTCAAAATCCGTGAGTAACAAATCTTTGGGTTTGTGTGCATTATCTAGTCTTTAGGATTATCCAGAAGAACTTGTAAAAGTGGTGGTAAAGCCGTAGACGCCCAATTCAATGAAATGAGCGGTAACACGTTCTCTTGGATTTAAGATGGTAACTCTCCGCCCAATAGTTGGATTCTGACACTCCACTCCGCTTAGTTGAGAAGGTTTTTGATAAAATTGATAAACATTGCACAGAACCCTTTCTGAGGTGTTTAACCCAGTTCCAGATAGAGGCTCTGGTCCGTCAATCCAAATTTCCATCCTACTGTGCCTGGCGGCATCTTTCCCAGCTCGTGCCAGGAATATCACATTTGTGATAGCATAAGGTGTCTCAAGGTCAATAGAAATCCATTCTCCGCCAGGTGTCTCATTCACAGCATGCCACATGGCCTCAGGATTGAAGGAGACGATGCCATCTATTGCCTTGGAAGGTGGATGATGGGGGGAATAAAGCGAACTACCCACGGCATTCTTGTAAAGAGCCAAATTACCACCAAGATATTGGCAATAGAATTTGGATACGGTTTCAGTGAGGGTAGCAACCTCATACAATTTGGTAACTGGATTGATTTTAGCCCACAAAGTTGCCGTTCCATTGCCAAAGGACCAATTTTGGCATCTCAGACACTCAGTCAGGCTTTCACCTTCTTTCCACTCCTTTTGTCCCGTGGTCCACATCAAGTACTTCTCTGAATCGTTGGTCGTGCTCTCGTAAGCCAAAGAGATGAATCGAGGCGTGTTGGAATCTCCTACAAGGATCGACATCTGGTTTACAAAATCATCCGTATTTTCCATGGGCAAAATTCCTCCACTTTCAAGACACAACTTCATGGCTGTGGCGTAAGTACTGGCTTCATTCATTTCCTTCATGTAAAATATCTTGTCACCAACAACTAGAGATTGGTTGAATCCGTCCTTTTGAGCTCTTCCCTGGAAATTTGTGGTCATTTCCATATTTTGAGTAAAAACAACGTCTCCAGATTGCACAAGGACTTTGGCTTTCCAACCATTTGGGACCCTAGTCCGTTGAGTAATCGGAATCCTATTGCCATTGTTGAGCAGAATACAATTGCCATTGCTTTGATTGCTATTCGTGACATTGATGATAAATTCTTCATATTCGCGGTAAAAGTAAGCTGAATAATTAGGGCTGACATTGGTAGCAATGGCACACGTGGTTTCACTTTTGCAAGTAAGATTTTTTTCTTGGACACTTGCAGCTTTCACGAGTCCAAATATGCCGGCAATGACAAAAGTAAAGATTAAAATATTTTGGATCATAATCATGCAGAGTTAAACCAACGAGTACATTCAAAAACTTCAATATGCATTACTGACATTTTTGTGTTGAAATTCCTTGGCTTTGATTGAGGAGTGTGTTGTTAATTTATCGACTTCTTTATTGCGACATTTAGGTTGGTTTCATTTCAAATGAAAGATCTATGCTAGGTCTCTAGGGTTTAATAAACATGATTAACACATCCACCAACGTCCATGGATGATTGAAAGGCATGCTTTACAAATAGAGCCAATCAAAATAACGCTTGTTCAAAAGAGAAGCAAATCGAAATAACGCCTAGTTTTTTAAATGAATTTTGCTCTCAAAGGAAACGGGCTTGAAATTATTTAATCTCATTCTTCCTTTTCACGTCACTTCTCATATCAATTGCAAGCATCTTTGCTCTTCCAACACACAGAAACTCATCCCATGAGCTTCTTTTTCCAACATACTTCCTTGCCTTCGTCATTTTGGTATTTTTAACCTCCGATTTGACTACACTCCTTGAATTATTTTAAGTGATGATACGTACCTCTTTATATACCGACCCGTTCAGATCTTCCACAGGCTCACTTATGATAAATTCAAAGGAAATCCTTATTACTAGGGCCAATAATTTTTTTTTAAATAATATAACATATTTCAAAAATAGTTTTTCCTCGATTTTGGCAGTTTCAAGGAAAAAATAAAAATTTTCAAGAAAACAGTGAAATCTTGATTTTACGATATTGTCCGTCACCCCAAAATATACCGTTTAATCGAGATTTATCGTTAAATCAAGTTGCTGTCGTAAGAGTCGAAGTGAAACGGTAACCCCTAAAATTATCGTTAAATCAAGATTTATCGGCAATTCAGAGATCATTTAAATTTCACTGTATTTAGATCAGAAAAATATTTCGGGCTAAATTGAGGAAAATGAATTAATGACTAATGCTCAATTGGGTTTACCCAAAATGAACCCAAAATACAAAAATCTCTACAAAGTGGCATTTTTTTTTTTTTTTTTGGGGGGGGGGCGGATTTTTTACTACCGCTACAAGGAATGGGATTCCCTGTAAAGAGAGTTAATGATTATTATAGTTTATATAATTATCGTTTATACAAAATTTGATCTACCAATGAGTTACTGTTGGCAGATCTGTACAACCCTTGAATAGTGGGTTGGTCAGGAATAGTATTCAAAAATTTGTCCAATCCTATTAACAATGTAAAGAAAAGACTGGTGTCCATGTCAATTATTTCGGTTTGCCCACTTTTGTAGCACGTTTATCATCTCTAAAATTTTGAAATCCTGTGATCAAGTGATCGGAGGTTTATGTCTTTCCCGTATGTTCTTTCCGTCCAATTACCTTCCTTTCCGACTTCCACGTTTCATTTGTTCTGTTCTTGCTTGTCACGGTCGACAGACCTCTCACCCGATTCATCCGAATAATACTTACATTTATTTTACTCGGTGTTACAACTATTCTGGATGCCATGTGGTGACATACATGCAATAACACGGACATGCTTATTCATATTGACTTTGTATCATGAAAATCCTAATTGCATCAAATAAAAAATAGCCCATTGTTGCTTGTTAGGTTTGAGACCTCCAATGATTGGGCCAATTACAACCATTTGCAAAAATCTTGTTCAAACTTTAGTGACTCATCATTTTTTGCAGGATTATGAATGATTTGTGTGGTATTTTCATCTCTTTCTCTATCTCATTTTCTATCTCCTGTACTAATTTGTATCAGCTGATTGCTCGAGTTGTGTCACCAACAATAAACGGCACTTGATCTAGAATCATCGTTCCGTGAACATCTATTTTCTCCCGCTGTGATAATCATACATGGCGCAGTGGGAGTAAACCGTACTTTCCGGAAGATCCTTGCTCCCCTTTCTATCCCCGTTGGTTTGGCTTGTGTTTGGTGACGCCCACCTTAAGACGAGATCTGTCGGTCGGAAGACAATCGTTGTCTGTCAAGGAGTGGGACTAGACCCAATTCACCACCATGGCAACCAGTAGAGCGTCAATCCGAACTCATAAAGGCTATTTCACGAGGGATTGGAAATTTTTGGATGAGACTCTTGCCGGAGATGATGTCGATAAGGAGAAGGTTCGATCGATTATCACTGGCCTTCAAGCGCGAATGGGCACCATCGCAGAGCTTTACGAGGAACTCGTGCTTGAAGATAGAAAAGCTTCGTTAGAACAAGAGCAGACCATGGGTTGCTGCCCGATTGGCGGGATCAGCCATTCGAAGATCTGATGCTGGTGAGCAACTTAACCCTCAGCCAGTAACTCAGTCACAATTTCGGGTCGCGAGCGATTTGAAGCCCCCATTTTTGACAATGGAATCCAGTCTGCCAGAGATGCGGGTATGGATTAACAAGTTCAAGGCCTATTATGGTGCATCGCATATGGAATTGCTGGATCCAAGCAAACAACGAACCTACTTCTTGGCCAGAATCGAGGAAAAATTGCTCTTGACTATGGCTGGACGGATTCAGGCACACCATTCCATCGATGACTGCATCAGATTGGTTGAGGAACGATTTCTTGAGATCTATTCACTATTCAGTCGACGCCTTGTCTGGAAACAATGCAAGAAAAAGTCCACGCAGAAGCTTACTGATTTCTATCATCAATTGCGTCGTAAAGGAGACGAGGCTGAGATAAACACACCCAATGTTGATGACCATCACATGTTTGAGCTCATCCTATCATGCAACCACGAAACGGAGCTTTTCTTAAAGCTCCTTGAGCTCCAGGATCCCAATCTGGAGAAAGCCTTGACCACTGCCATAGCATTTGAAGCAGCAAGGGAAATTCGCGAACAAGCTGTTCCACAACATGGAGTGGATTTGGTCTCTTTAGATTGCAAAGGATGTGGACGAGTGGGGCACCCCCCTCAACGATGTCCTGTGCGCGATATCGTGTGCCATGAATGTGGAAAGTCAGGTCATATTGCCCAATTGTGTTGACGCCGTCAAGACCGCAATGAATCTCTTGATAGAGGGTCACGCGGCCGAGATCCTATTCGAAGAAGGCATTCCTCTAGTCGCGACCGCAACACCTCTCAAGATTGCTATTGAAGCCATGGCCGTGAGCACTCCCGGGAATATAAGCGGGGTCGTGATCGTGTCAGAGATGTCACCCCTCATCATCGAGATCGAGGCAGTTTCAGCAACTCACCAGCTGGAGTGTCTGCTATGGTGGAAGTGGTTGCCGCATCTACCCAGGGGCGTCCAACTCAAACCCTTGATTGTTCTTTCGACAATGGCGATATCATGAGGTTGAGCGCTATTGCTGATACAGAAGTAACTCGCACTGTCATCTCAGGGCGTGATATTCAACCTGGGTTAAATTAACACCCTCTTCTGAAACACTTGTGCTGGTCCTGAATGTCGTGCCGGCCTCATTTCCATCGGTCTCAAGCGTGAGTAGCATCCCTCCCAATTTTGTTAATTCGTTGGCAAAAATCAAAGGACTTCTCGGACGTTCTGGTCAATTCGTTGGGAGATTGTTCAGGTACTTTTAAGGGTCCCGAGATGCACATCAAATTGGACGAGTCGGTCGACATCAAGCCCTGCAAGGTGACTACTGCTAGACCCGTCCCAATTCACATGAAAGCAAAGCCCGATAAACTGATGAGAGAAATTGTTTCAGCCAGCGTGATTGTTCCGTGCATCGAATAAGGCGATTAAAAGACCCATTCACCTGTTTTATTCCGCTCACGATTTAATGAAACAAGTGCGGCCAGAGTCAAGATGGTTTGCCAAGCTAGATGCAGTTCATGGCTACTTTCAGGTTCCATTGGATTATGAGAGCTTTCTTCTGACCGCCTTTTTGCTTCCATCCGGCAAATGGCGCTACATTGTTGCTCCTATGGGTTGTTTGTTTGTTTGTTTGTTTGTTTGTTGAGGAGTCAGATCGCAGCTGCGAAGCTGCGATCTGATAGATGCTGTCCGCCGTATGGGGATATTGCCGCTCCACTTGGACAAGCTAACAAGCAAGCATTAATTTTTACCTCACCCTCGGGAATGACCCCAGGTTCGCCCATTTAAGCCGTCAAGAGCCGTGACTTCTGCATGTAACTTAATACCACAGGCCACTGGGACTCGGCAAGCCCGGGATCGAACCGGGGCTTGCCTTGTTTTGCATTGAAAGACAGTTCAACGCTAAATTTTGACTCCGAAGAGTTGAGTTTAGAAAGTTGTGTTTTTGCATTTGAAAGACGGTTCAAATGCTAAATTTTGATTCCGAAGAGTTGAGTTTTGAGGGTGGCAGTCAGCCGGGATCGAACCCCAGTTATCCGCATGACAAACCGACGCAGTACGCACTACGCCATGCCTCACCCCTAATAACCCTAATAACCCCTAATAATGCTCCTATGGGTTTGAACTCAAGTTCAGATGAGTTCAACATCCGGACAGACGCCGCTGTTGAAGGTTTGGAGTGGCTGATGAAAATCGTAGACGACATGCTTGTCCAGGCCCAGTGATGGCATTTGAATAAAAGCCATTTTCTGCCACCTGGCAGAAATTGGTGGCAGAAAATGGCTTTTATTCATGCGAAAAAAGTGGCAAAAAATGGCAGAAAATGGCTTTTATTCATGCAAAAAAAGTGGCAAAAAATGGCTTTTATTCATGCGAAAAAAGTGGCAAAAATGGCAGAAAATGGCTTTTATTCATGCGAAAAAAGTGGCAAAAAATGGCAGAAAATGGCTTTTATTCATGCGAAAAAAGTAGCAAAAAATGGCAGAAAATGGCTTTTATTCATGCGAAAAAGTGGCAAAAAATGGCAAAAAGTGGCAGAAAATGGCAGAAAGTGGCAGAAAGTGGCAGAAAATGGCAGAAAATGGCAGAAATTGGCAGAAATTGGCAGAAAGTGGCAGAAATTGGCGGAAATAGCAGAAAGTGGCAGAAAATGGCAGAAATTATTTTTTTAGGAAACTCACATACATCAATATATTTTATACAAGTTTATGAAATCGATCTCCTCGATTCGTTTTTGAATTTCCCTTGAAGGTGGCTTGTTTGTCTAAAATATACCCCAATAGTCAAACCTTAAATGCGATTTAGTTCCAATATGCTCGGTCATTATTTGAACACTACCGTTTAGAATTGTAGGTATTTAAAATGTTAAAATATCTTAAATGAAAATATTTTCAAAATTAAAATACTAAGGCCTTAATTCTGGTTTTCAAATCCAATTACAACACAGTCTGACAAAATTCATTTGAAGTAAAAAAAATACTTGTTTTTTTTTCAAGTCAAGTTTGTTTACTCAAATATAAAATGAAGCTAAACACTGACTTTCTTACCTTTTACAATTCCAATATGTTTGATGTATAAATTACGACTTAACATTAAGTTTTATCAAAGCCTGATGTTTGATGCTTGCTTTCTATGAACTGAATTAGTTTAAATGAATTACTGAAAACCAAATTTAAAGAAAAATTGAGATATAATCCCAAACAAGTCATTACTGTTTTCTTTTTTAAAAATGATAATTGAGCTTAACAAAAAATTTCAACAATTACTTCCTGGGGCACAATTCACTTATTAATTCGTTTAATTTATTTCGCTATCAACTAATAAACCATATGATAATATCAATATTCTTGCCTCTGTTTTCTCCTACTTGATGCGTTGCATCTTAGATCAGGGCAAGTTTCCCTCTTCTCTAAAAGTAGCTCATGTCGTTCCTATCTTTAAGGGCGGAGATAAGTCACACCCTAGTAATTATAGGCCCATTTCTCTGACCTCCAGCGTTGCAAAGGTTTTTGAGAAGATTATGAAGTCCAAGCTTGTAGATTATTTGGAAGTCCATGATTTAATTCCTTCTGGACAGCATGGGTTTCGAGCTCATTTTAGTACAGTAACCCAATTGGTTGATCATATTGAGCAAATCATTGAAGGGCTCGAAAGTCACGAGTCAGTTGATGTAGTCTATCTTGACTTTGCCAAGGCCTTTGATAAGGTAGATCATGGTCTTTTGCTTAATCAACTCAAAGAGTTTGGGGTCCAGGGTAAGGTCCTGACTTGGAATGATAGTTTTATGAGCGAAAGGAAGCAGATAGTTAAAGTTAAAGGATCTTTCAGCGGCATGTATGATGTCAAGTCAGGTGTTCCGCAAGGTTTAATTTTAGGTCCGCTCTTGTTTATTCTCTTTATTGCTCCTCTCCAGAAGTTTAGAACAAAAGCCAGTATTTCTTCATATGCTGATGACACAAAATTAGTTTATGGAAGGAATGGGCAGGACTCAAAATATTTAGTTGATGACTTGGAGAAAATCTACTCCTGGGTTGGCGAGAGTAACATGGCATTGAACGGGATGAAATTCCGCACAATGACGTATGGGGCGTCAAAATTAGATGTTCCGCTCAAAGACAATGGAGGTTGTGATATTGAGCAGGTATCGTCCACGAGGGATTTGGGAGTTGTCGTCCAAGATGATGGAAAGTTTGATGAGCATATCCAGTTGAAAGTGGGGAAGGCATTTCAAACATGTGGCTGGACCTATCGCACTTTCAAGTCCAGAGATAGTATTACAATGCTAACTCTGTACAAGTCGATTGTTCAGCCGCATCTTGAATATGCCTCACCCATTTGGGCTCCAATGAGTTCAGCAAGTTTGCAAAAGGTCGAGCAGGTCCAAAGATGTTTTACTAGGAACATCACAGGAATAAGAGAGCTCTCGTATTGGGAGAGGCTCAAGAAGTTAGGGCTGTACAGTACTCAGAGAAGGTATGAAAGGTATCTGATATTGTATGTTTTCAAGAGCGTTCATGGGCTCTGTCTTAACCCCGGATTTGAGATTAGTTGTAGCGATCGTAGAGGTTTTACGTGCGTTCTGAGAGCACCTCCAAATCCAAGGGAATCTAGGCTTGTTCGAACAATGAAGTCCTCCTCTCTTCTTTATCGGGCTCCTTCATTGTGCAATTTGTTGGCTCATTAATCTTCGTCGGGAATATGTAGGAGCTGATCCTCTAACAGCATTTAAGGCAGGATTGGACAAATTTTTGAATACTTTTCCTGACCAACCCACTATTCAAGGGTTGTACAGATCTGCCAACAGTAGCTCATATGTTTTGCCTGTACCAAGGCGTGCTGCAAGCATGCTTCCATTATTGACTTAAGCCTGCTAGAGCATTTCTTACCAAATTTTGGGTAAAGCATCTAGTACACAGAAGCTGGCATTCGTATGGCATCGTTTTAGAGGCCTGAAAACGTTAAAGATACGCAAAATGGATGGAAGTCAATTGATGAAGTATGCTTCAAGCATGGATCTCCCAACACAAAACATAAGACCTAGTAACTCATTGGTAGATCAAATTTCATATAAACGGTAATTTTATAAACTATATTAATCATTAACTCTCTTTACAGGGAATCCCATTCCTTGTAGCGGTATTAAAAAAATCCGCCCCCCCCCCCCAAAAAAAAGCATTCTAGAAAATAGGGATATTTTTATTCTGAAATCCCTTTTCAACACTTTCTAATATTTTAGTGACTTTGAACTCTAAAACATTTTTTTTTATTCAAATATCATGATTATAACAACAATTTGAACTATGAAAGAAGTATGTCATAGACGCTTTTCATTATTTCACATAAACTATCGTCATAATTCCAATAGAAGTTCTTATTTCACCCTGAATTATTATCACTATATGGCACATCAAAGGAATAACAGATTTTTTTTCGCCTTTTTTTTGGGGGGGGCGGATTTTTTAATACCGCTACAAGGAATGGGATTCCCTGTAAAGAGAGTTAATGATTAATATAGTTTATAAAATTACCGTTTATATGAAATTTGATCTGCCAATGAGTTGCTGTTGGGAGATCTGTACAACCCTTGAGTAGTGGGTTGGTCAGGAAAAGTATTCAAAAATTTGTCCAATTCTGCCTTAAATGCTGTTAGAGGATCAGCTCCTACATATTCCCGACGAAGACTAATAGGTTACAAATTGAACAATGAAGGAGCCCGATAAAGAAGAAAGGAGGACTTCATTGTTCGAACTAGTCTCGATTCCCTTGAATTTGGAGGTGCTCTCAAAAGGCTCGAGGCCTTGATTTTTTTAAGTCGTTTTTTAAAGACGTGTTTTCCAATACCATGTGTTTTTCTAGTTATTTGAGCATCAGCTCATATGCCGTGACTTCTAATGGCATATTCCGATATCAGGGTATCAAAAGGAAAATATTTTGTGAAGGTGTACATTTTTCATTAGCTCAGATAACTATATCAAATCACTTCAAACCACTAAAACGAACAATTATTCCAAAACCTTATTAATAGATATTCAAAGGTCCTTAGTTATGAATTGATGTAAAATTGTATCAATATCTCTTTAGCAGATGTTTGACAATCATTAATCTTAACTTTCAAATTGAACCAATAAACACCCGAAATCCTCCAGTGGTGTGTTAAAGAAATTGCCAAGGCATAATATAAGGCATATTTTTGGCATCACAAAGATAAATTAACATTTTCTGCGTTGTCCAAATTTTGTCTTAAACGAAAAGAAAGAAATGTAATATCATTCAAAACTAACTTAAAATGTATGTCTTTGTAAATTTTTTTTTATGTTTTGAACAATTATTGCCAGAAATAACTTAATAATTTCAACGAAGAAAAGATTTCGCAAAAAAATTCAGCCAATAACTTTTGTTTCAAATTTTGCAAGTTATGACAGGAACATTTTCGTTGTACTTATAAATATTTTGACAAATTAACACAGATCTTCCGCAAATTTTAATATCATGTAACACTATCAAATACTAAAATATTTACGAAAAAAGACTTAAAAATGTGCAATTTAAGTTAGTTTTAAGTTATAATAAATGTTATCATTGAATACAGAAAATAATAGAGAAATGAAAATCTTTCTCTTGGTTTTGTAATGTTGAAAATGTGTTTTATATTTCTTGGCAATTACTTTGACACATAAACAGAGCATTCCGTGGTATAATTTGATAAAATTTGAAGATTTTAAGAAGTGGTAGTGGCGTATTCATGTAATTTTGCTTCAATTCATAACTAAGGACATTTCAATATCCATTACTATGGTTTTGGAATATTTATTCGTTTTAGCGGTTTTAAGTGATTTATTATAGTTATTTGAGCTGATAATAAATGTACATCTTCACAAAATATTTTCCTTGTAATAAAACTAAGCACATAGGTATCAAAAGTCGCACAAAACCCAGCTCTAAAGCACAAAATAAAGCACAGAAAACAGTCAAAGTCGCAAATAAATGGCAAAAAACAGAAATATGTCAAACATTATGCCCCTGATACATTTTGTCTTCTATGTAATACTTTCTAACCTTGAAGATCGAAATTTTTGATATTGATATTGTTAACTAATAGTTGCCTAGGCTGGATGTACATTTTTGCCTTGCTATAGTTCAGATATTTTGAGACATGAGGAACCATACTTTGCTTGCTTACGTTGGGAATTTTGAAGATCAACCATTATTTTTTAGTTATATTGCTTGCCTGAACTTTCAAGATGAGTGTCAAAGCAGATTTAGTTTTCAAATCTGCAAAAAAATCTTCGAAAAGATGACATTTTTTGGAAAAATATCATATTTTCAGCAATCTGAATAATTTCAGGCCAATGTTACAAATAGAAAGGAAGGAAGCCAGAGTGGCCGCGCGTACTAATGCGTTCTTATAAGAGCAGAGTGTAAGTGCTTTCCCAGACGGCATAGGTTCACATCCTGTTGGGAATCGGATTGAAGCTGTCGGGAGAAATACTTGTTTACAGGGAATCACATTCCTTGTAGCGGTAGTAGAAAATCCTAAAAAAATGAATAAAGAAAAATAAGTGCAACTGTAAAAAGGAAAAAAATGGATTTACGTCTTTTTGCAATTTTTGACCTTCCCTATTCATGACAGACAAGAACCAGACTATTGCAATTATGTGGTTAAGTTTTTAAAAAACACAAGTGTAGAGGTTCTGGTCACGTTTATTATCGAGAAAAGAATGACTAACGCAAAATTCGAGATAGAGAAAGTAAACTAAAGAAGAGCAGAATGAATCACCAAAGCGAGACGCCACATAACCCCCCGGCCAGATTCGGATTCATCCGGATCGATATCTCTCCGGTGGAGTCACAACACGACCAGCACGAGTCACTATTGTTGGATTCTCAAATTGAGCCGGCTTGAGTCTGTCGATAGAGACGTAACTTTCTTTTCCATCTTTATCCACCAAGAATGCTTTTGCATTTCTAGAAATGACACGGAATGGACCTTCATATGGAGGTTCTAAAGGCGATTTCACTCGATCAATCCGAACCCAGACAAATGGGCTCGACGACAAATTACGTGGAACGAATGATGGAGAAACACCATGGAATTTAGAAGTGGGAGGGATCACCTTGGCTAACCGTTCACGTAACTCATGAAATTTATCATTGGGAGACGTTTGAGCATTGGGATGAACGCACAAAGTTCCTGGCACTTTCAATGATGTCCCATACAACAATTGGGCAGGTGATAGATTGGTGTCATCTTTCGGTGCACATCGTATACCAAATAGAATCCATGGCAGATGATAAAACCATTGTGACCCAGCCAATCGAGAACGTAATGCATCCTTTAATTGCCGATGAAATCTTTCAATCATGCCATTGGATTGAGGATGATACGATGTCGTGTGATGAAGTTTGGTGCCCAAAATGAGTGACAACTCATGCCATAACGAGGAAGTAAATTGGGCCCCTCTGTCCGTTATAATCGTTTCAGGTAGACCGAAACGCGAAATCCACCCGGACAATAAAGCACGAGCGCAAGAAAGAGCCGACACTTCCACTAACGGAATGGCTTCTGGCCAACGACTGAACCGATCTATGATTGTAAGAAGGTACTTATGACCGGCAGACACCTCCAATGGACCCACTATGTCCAGATGAATGACTTGAAAGCGAGAGGAAGGAGTTTCTAGATGTTCAATTGGAGCTTTGGTATGTCGAACCACCTTGCCTCTCTGACAATCAGAACACTGCGCTGTCCATTGATTCACATCACGATTAAGTCCATGCCAAACGAAATGTTTAGCCACCAGTCGACGACCGGCACGAGCTCCTGGGTGAGCATGGGCATGGATCGAATCAAACACCAACCGACGGAGGGACATCGGAACCCAAGGACGAGGATTCGGTTGAGAAACATCAGCCAACAACCAAACACCCGGCGACTAGTGATGTGACTTGGGCAAGTAATGAGTCATCACAAACACCCCAAGCACAAGTTGTTGACAAGCATTACTTGGGCAATACACCAATACACTTCCCAAGCTCAAGGAACATCGGAAGATGCAGTTGCCGGCAGTTGCTCTTTGAAGAGTTAAGATACTCGCAGTGTGACTTAGAAGAAAAGAATGTCAAGTTGCATTTTCGATGATCTTTTGACCTTAATAATTTAGCAATAAACAGTGGAAGTGAAACAAAAAATATTTTGATTTGGATAGCATTTGCAAAACCATGTTTTTTTCTTTAGTTTCCGTTCTAAGCCACACATGAATACACTTTTCGGGCCAATCAAGAATGAGATTTTACAGTCACACTTGGGAACAAGCTCGGTCACTCAGAGTTGCTAGAAAAAAATATAAGATGCCAACTCTTTTTTTTTTTTTGAAATATTCTCAAAAGCTTTTGCATTTCTCGATACATAAGCTTTGAATTGTGTATTTTCATCTAAAAATCCATCCCAACAAGGGCATGGGCCCTATTTCGCTGAAACTTTCTGGTTAATTGAAATTCTGATGCCGAAGGTTTAGTCTTCATTCCT
>CM021320.1:9815610-9842512 GCA_010645155.1 Tigriopus japonicus | reverse complement strand
TCCGTGCTTTCTTCATCCGCCCGCCGTTCAAGGTGGTCTTCAACCTCGGCGATTATATTCAGGAGTCGTCCTTGCTCGGCGGTGAAATCATCTTCTATTTGACCCAGAACCTCATCGTCTTCTTCGAGATCAACTATCTCATCCACTACCTCTCTGAGTTCCTCCACCAATCTCCTCACGGGGGGCACCTTTAGCTTAAGTACTGTCCTCGATGTCGGCGGATCACTCAGCAAATTGGATTGGAGGTCTTTCAATAACGATGTGATGGCCCTCTTCTTGGCCGACCTCTTCTTCCGAAGCTCCCCGTTCTTGGAATCGACGACATCATGCTGAATTCCACGATCATGTTCCACCGGAGTAGAATCGCCGTCCTTATTCGCCATTGCGATCTAGGACCAACGCTCCGCCCCCGAATCCGACTCAATCCGCTTAATCCTGGGCCTATCCGCGTATAGAACCCGTTACCGGCACAGGATCCGGCTCGAAGGACCAATTTATGGTGCGACCTTCCTGGCCAAATCCAGCAAAAGCCCCATAAAACCTTTCACCGTCAAAACTGACCTTGGTATCAGCGATTCTCCCGAGCAATCCGGAGCTCGTTGCCTTGGAGACCGAACGCTGGATCTATCCTGACGGGTTGTTGGGTTCCTTCGATCTAATGTGGACTGTATTCCTTCCAAATGGCACAACACAACACAAAAAAAACCTTTTCCTTTCGTAGCCTCAAAATGGCGCCTTTATTCTCTTTCGAAATCTCGTTCTCGAATCATCCCGATATCTCAGGGTGTCCAAAAAAAACAAAAACAGGGTGACGATAATAGGGGCGAGAAACAACCCAAAAAAACCCAAATAGTCTCAAACTATTTCCGTATCAACAGTGCTTTTTTGGACAATCTCCAAGCCTCTGATTGCCAAAGAATGGCCAAAATACTCAATGCTATTTTCTAGTCTACTGTTTATCAAAGCATTATATACTAATAATAGGCGGATTTTTTGGGTGAGGGTTTGCTTTGCCATGAAAAATGTGAACAAGAGTTAACGTACTGAAGTGTCTAATTGTGCGATATGCTCTTTCCAATCTAGTTTATCGTTAATCCTTAGTCCAAGAAATTTTATTGATTTCTTCTCATTGCACCATCCAACTTGTTGAATCTGATGCCCATTGATTTTTAGCACTAGATCATGTTTCACCCTGGCCCTAAATAAAATGATTTTCGTTTTGGATGGGTTCAAACTTAATTTATTAGCTTCAAACCATTCTGCTAAAGATTGGAACCACTCAACGGTTTCTCTTTCCAAAGGTATTATGTGATTTGAGAAGTGTTGCAATGTCACATAATCTGCATGCATTGTTACCAGAAATTGCGTTGCTGGAGGAAGGTCATTTATGAAAATCAAAAATAAAAGAGGGCCAAGAACACTACCTTGTGGTACCCAGCATGTCGTTTGGACTGGAATTGAAAGATGTTCATTAATCATTTCCTGCTGGGTCCGTCCACCTAAAGTATTTGTCATCCACCTCAAGATTTTTGAGCTGTACCCATATTTCTTTAGTTTCTCGAACAAAAGATTGTGCTGGATGTTGTCAAACGCTTTACTGAGATCCACAAATAAGCCAATATAATTATTTCTTGTTGGCAACGTATTAAACGTCATTTTCGTCATGTATTAAGGGGACAGTAATGGTAAGTTAGGTGGCATGGATGGTTTGGTTCTCGGCATGTTGTGCATATGCATGACTCAGCGGCCGTTGAATGGAAGTCTTTTGTGGTGCAGTTCTATTGATGGTCAGAGTCAAATATTTCGCGTATTATTCGGGCTCTGTATTTTGGGTGGGTAGGAATATTACCAATTTGACGGCTGCTCCAGAACCAAGTTGGTATTCTCTCAGCTCCAATTGTGTTCTCCAGTTCAGGGTATGTACAAAACATCTTGAGTTGGATGCCTTGTAGCATCCCAAATCAACTACGGTGTCCACTCGTTTTTCCACCAGCCATTTCGAATGGTGTTCGAGAGTTGAGGTGTCGGTGATGTGATGGACGAGGGCGTTCAAAGTCCCGAAAGGAATTCCCAAATATCTTTTCAAGAATTTCGTCCAAGTCGCATTTATCTTGCTCCTTAATGTCTCTAAGTTAAGATAATTGCAGTGTGACTTGGAAGAAAAAAAGTCAAGTTGCATTTTCAATGATCTTTTATTTTACCTGGCTTTGTTCTCGGGTTTTTAACCGATGCAAGGGAATGTTTTCCCTGCAAGTCATTTTGTGTCAACACGATAAAATATTTGGTCAGTCAATTTGTTAGAATTTGCCGCTCTAGGGCAACCTTGAATGTAAGGTTGGTCAGGAATAGTTGACAAGAAACAATCTAAATCTCGCTTAAAATTTAACAAAGGGTCATCTAATTTGTAGAATTGTCTGATAGAACAAGGCAATAAATTGTATAACATCGGCCCTCTGTTCAGTACAGAAGACGATTTCAAAGTTTGAACATGTTGTTTATCCGAGGGGCTGAACTTAAACTTGACGTCACAAGTAATCCCTCTTCTGTCGCTGACACTAAACTTTATCCCTGGGTTAGGACACAAATCATGTAGGCATTTAAACACATAGAGGATCTGATAACGTTCGTAACGTCGTTGAACACTGCTTAATCCAAGGTGTTTGAGCCTTTCCCAATAATTCAAGAGGCTCATTCCACTGATTGCTCTCGTGAAACTTCGTTGTACTCCTTCTATTTTGTTTAAATCTTCCGCCGTAATCGGAGCCCAAATGGGGGAGGCATATTCCAAATGGGGCTGGACTATTGATTTATAAAGGGTTTTCATGGTGGTAATGTCTCTTGCCTTAAATGTGCGGTAGATCCAGCCGCACATCCGGTACGCCTTGGTCACTTTACATTGGATGTGCTCGTTGAATTTGCCTTTGTTTTGTATTATAACTCCCAGATCTTTCACTGAACTCTCCGATGGAATAGGTGATAGGACATTGTTGATGTAAGTGGGTGCATTCCTCCCAATTGGGTCAAACGTCATTGCTCGAAACTTTGCCCCATTTAATGACATGTTATTTTTTGTGACCCAATCATATATCGAGTTTAAATCATTTTGTAGGTCGCACGAGTTTAAAGAATTTCTACCAAACACTAATTTGGTATCGTCAGCATACGAGGAGATTGAAGAGTGAAGGGGTAATTTTTGTAAGGGTGCAATAAAGAGGATGAACAAGATTGGACCTAATATTGTACCCTGTGGCACCCCAGACACCACCTGGCAAGGGCTGCTCAAGGTACCTTGGACTTTCACGGCTTGAGCTCGATTTGTAAGAAACTCCTTTATCCAAGCGTGAACTTTTCCTCTAACACCTAACCGGGATAAACAATCTAGCAGTAGAATGTGGTCTACTTTGTCAAAAGCTTTGGCAAAGTCCAAATAAATAACATCTACACAGTCGTTATACTGGAGTCCCTCAATTATGTCGTCAAAGTGTTGAATCAATTGCGTTAAGGTGCTAAAATGAGTGCAAAACCCATACTGCTGGTCCGGAATGCTATCTTGCGTGTCTAGATATTCAACCAATTTATTTTTAACTAGCTTTGCCATGATTTTAGCTATATTAGAGGTCAGTGATATGGGGCGATAGTTTCCAGGGTCAGAGTTGTCACCTCCATTATAAATTGGGATCACGTGAGCTAATTTCAGTATGGCGGGTACCCGACCGTCGGCCAATGAACGATTCATTAGGTAGGCGATTATTGGGGCTATAACCGTGGCCGTCCGTTGCAGGAATTGTGCCGAAACACCATCAGGCCCTGGAGAACTAGAGGATTGAAGGGAGTTTATGGCTTCGAGGATATCTTTCACGCCAACGGTTATTGTTTCGAGGGAAAAAGTGTCTTCGCCCAAACAGGGGTCGTTTGGTATGTAATGTGTGGGGGACAGAAAAAACTGACGCGTATTGTTTGTTAAAAATATTAGCCAGATCTACTGGGCAAGATATTTGTTCGTTTCCTTCTCGAAATGGCCCTACAGGGGGTTTGGCCTTTCGTTTGGAATTGGCGTAAGTATAAAAAGATTTAGAGTCAATTTTAATGTCTTCTATGATTTTACTTTCTTTGCGCAACTGCTCACGTTCAAGAGAGGATTTCAGAAGAGCGTCAACCGCTCTGATTTTTTTGATAATGTTATTGGCGGCATAACAAAGTTCATCCAAAGACTTCAGCCTTTTTGACATGGAAAGTCGCTTTTTAAAGAGTTTTTGTCTATGCTTTGGTATTTTTCATCAATTATCCTTCTCCTTCATGGTGGAAGTGCCTATTTGAGCACAGACATCGTCTAACGATGAAACAAGCAATTTTGTTGCTTCGTCTATTTCAAGTTTCTGTTCCATTTTGGACACAAGGTCAAGGGACTCTAATCTTGCATTTATCAAGGGCCAATGTTCTTCCCTAAACCAGTACTTGGCCAGCCCTGTCTTTGATTCTTCTTCTCTAGTGTTACAAGATTGATTTCCATTCGTAATAGTAGTGCATATTTCAATAATATTTTGGTCTGAAAGGGTAGTTGGCGTCACTTGAATTGATGCCACCAAATCCGGGTCACTTGCAAGCACCAAATCAAGAATACTTTTATCCCGCGTGGGCTTTCCAATATGCTGAGATAAATTATTGTCAAACATGAAGTCTTCTAACATTTGATAGCATTTACAAGGAGTCTTTGGTATTGGAATATACCCCATTGGACTTGGGCTCCATTCAACCGTAGTTTTTGGGAAATTAAAGTCTCCCATAATCATATTTTGCGAGCATGGAGACTTTGCTAATTCTGTTTGGATAAAGGTAAGAGCATCATTGAATGATACAAGAGAGCAAGAAGGTGGTCTGTAGACAGTAACCAATGTTAAATCCAAGGACTGCACTTGAACTATTAAAGTCTCTACTTCTCCATTGGACATTTTTGTGCTGGACGTCAAATATTCATTTTTTATGTAAAGACCTACTCCGCCATGTGGAAATACTGGATTTTTGGGTCGAACTCTATCACAACGAAACAAGGTGAAGCCTTTGATTGCTAATTCCGCATCAAGTACCCCTTCTCTCAACCATGTTTCTGTGAGGGATATAAAAGAGATATTTTTTCCTATGGTCAGTTCCTCTAAAAAATTAACTTTAGAAGAATCCTTTTTTGACACGAGACATCGAACATTAAGGTAAAGTCCTCTCAAGGAACTGCATTTTTTTGTTGCAGCATCAGTATTATATTCTGAACCATTCCCTCGAGACGTAAAAAATCTTGCTTGGCTACAAATGAAGTTTGACCCTCTTGCGTTTGAACTTGAACAGGATTAACAGCAACAGGGACGGAGGGTGTGAGAGCAGAGAGTGCGAGGGGAGTAGTTGCACTGGAGTAGGTCCGGGGTGGACCGCCAATTTGGATCCCCATCGGGTTGTATTGAGGGTTTTGAAAATTAGGAGGGGGAAAGGGAATGCAGACAGCTTTTGAAGGCTGGAAGGGGGGATTGAAGTTTCCGGGCATTGGACGCTTCCGTTGCGTCCCCTTTATATGGGCAGACTTGCACTTAGGGTTCTAGCAGTAGCCATATTTCATTGATTTAATGCACATATAAGGATGGAATTAATGGCAATCTATTTTGCTACATCCCTTCTTGTTGTGCTTTTGAAGTCCATATTGAACTATTTTTGGGCACCATTTGGGGTGGTCAAGTAGGCACCCACTCTTCCTTTGCGGACAGAATTTTTTGCGATGAACAGGGCAGATTTGCGGAACGCTTTTGGGCTCATCCACCAACGCAATCTGTTCGATTTTGTCCTTTAACTCGGGAGATTTTGCGTTCCGAGGGGTACTTGTCACGTCGTTTTGACCTTAATAATTTAGCAATAAACAGTGGAAGTGAACCCAAAAAATATTTTAATTTGGATAGCATTTGCAAAACCATGTTTTTTTTAGTTTCGGTTCTAGGCCACACATGAATGCACTTTTGAGGCTAATCAAGACCGAGATTTAGAATCACACTTCCAGAACAAGCTCGTTTACTCAGAGTTGCCGGCATGAAAAAGTAAGATGCCAAATCTTTTTTTAGTATTCTCGAAATCTTTTGCATCTCCCCATGTGAGAAAATTGAAGTGTGCAATTTTCCTAAAAATACATCCTTTCAAAGGTATGGGCCCTATTTAGCTGAATCAGCCTGGTTTAGTGGAATTCGGATGGCAAGTTTTTTCTTTGTTCATAGCAAATTTGGCAAACCTGTTAGCTGGGAAAAGCACTTGTACAGACACCCAAGCTATGCCAAGCTTCGGCAAGCCCAAGCATTGTGCCAATACAGCTTGCCCAATCTCGTTAGTTTGGCTCACCCCCCAGTACATAACGTAAAATGACGGATTTTAGAAGCCTGCCCCGCTCAAAAAGGCAAATGTTCGACAACCAACCGAGAATTCTTCCAATTAGCACCTTTAATGACGAACATTACCCGTGACGTCACTTGAGAGCATTCAGGATCAGAATTTCTTATTGCGTTGGAAGTATTAAGTTACATGATATTCTTTCAATCGTATTGTTATTTGTGTCAAAGAAAATATGATCCACGTGTGTTGCACACTATTATCAATGTTATTTAAGCATTGAATCCCTATTTTTATGTTTGCCGCTCTGAACATTTTCATTTCTGCTGCCCTGAATTGTATGCCTTCTCTCAGCACAAGGAGAGGAAGACGGTCGGACGGTCGTTCTCCTTGATCAGTAAAATCAGGAACGCTGCCAACAGCGACAAGACGGTCTATTTAAAGGAAAACAAAGTTTTTTGTCGGTCTATTTCCATAAATATTTTATGGGGCAATCTGGTTACACAATGACTTGGCGACTTAAAAACATGTCATTTTGCAACATGAAATAGAATTATGAACAAACCATACTCATGAATGCACCAAGTGTATCTGTTGACCTTTTCTTCAATTCTTCGACAGCATACCTGATACGTCGAGTCTTGACTCAGGACTGATGAAGTGTTTCTCACTCGACCATATCAAACTTAAAATTTTTTGAAGTATAGTCATGAAGTTAGAAAATTCAGCAGGCTTTCAAGATGTATCAGCAAGACGAAATATCAAGCATAATATTTGATAGAAACTGGAATCGTTAGGCTTTTGTGAAAGTAAGAAACCGAACTTTGGCCAAATTTTGATTAAAGCTAATTTGGCCATGATGGCAAAACTGATCGGAGGGCTCCGGTAATGACCCTTATGAGACCAAACCCTTGTGCACTTTGCATGCTCGGCCACTTTTCCACCACAACCCTTCCAACGAACTTTGAGCTCGTTCAAAGTGAAAGCCTACGATTTAGTCTCGTGAAAGGTGTTAATTGGATCAAATATGATCGAAGATCGGACCAAAACAGGTTTTAATTTCGTTTGGCTATTCCCCAATTCGTTGCTCACCGTTCATACATCGGGCATTTTTTCAATCCCATGACTTTCCGAATTCCTACACCGGGCATTTTTTTATGCCGAAGGACACATCGTTTGCTTACACGTCGGGCATTTTGTCAATCCCAAGAGGGAAAATACCGTTCAGTTACGGAGGAGGCATTTTTCTTATCCCAAACCTGATTAATCCTGCCTCCGTCAGGTTTCTGACCATCGAATACAGACAACGCTTATGAATTGACAGTTTTCATGAACTACTTTTTGACGAGGTTTCAAGAAAATATTGATGCCACACAAACGTAAACCATTTGAATTTGTACTTAAATTTAGTATTTTGGGTCAATCCCAGTCACAATTTACAATTTGCCCAGTAACTCGGGCAAATTGTGTTGTGATCTTGCTGAATCGTCTTGTATAGAGAGTTTACTCATTTTAAATGAACCAACCGTTACTACAAAGGACGCCAAACATGTCAGAATGGCATTAAACCGTCGTAAGATATTTTTTCTCGGTTGGCTATCAAAACTTTGACTTTTTGACTACTTTACGTTCGATCTTATTTTTAACATAAAAAGGGTTAAACACAAAAACAAGAGCCCTTTGTAATGTATTTGACTGACGTCAACGATGTATCAAATGTAATGTAATCACTCTAATGAGTCAATAGGGAATGAACTCACTATTACTCCATGAAAAGGTTAATTGTCGAGGCTCAAGAACTGAAAATCCACATGCCAAAAAGCACGAACGGGAACCACTCACTATGACCACTCACTCAGTTTGTATCACTGTATGTTGACTTGGGGAAAACTAGATTTGAGCACGTTTTCAAGGTGACCAAATGGTGATTAACTTGTCATAGTCGGACATTAACATGGCAAATACTTAAAGGCTCCCCAAACTAACGAGATTGTGAATCCTTGGAATATGGGAATCAAGAAATCGAGGGGTTAGAAAATCTTGCCCTGCTCTCGAGCTCGGCTTCCTGGTGCCAAGTTCTCGGGCTAAAGCCCTCGAACTTGTCACCCTGCAGCCGAGCTCTCGAGCAGGGCAAGATTTTCTGACCCCTCGATTTCTTGATTCCCATATTCCAAGGATTCACACAATCTCTTGTTTGCCCCCCATCACTATTGGTTTAGTTTTCCGAAAGATTTCCAAAGTATGGAACGATCTTTTGGTAACCTGAAAAGTTTTGGAAATAAAGACATAATTTTACCCAAGTGTTCACTTTTTGTTTTGCTTAATCATGAACACTGTTGGTTAGCTCCGGCTTTCTGTATTGGATTACAGAAATGGTTTGCATCTGTTGCTACGTAGTCAGACTGAATTTTTGGACAGCCATGATGGTCTAGAAAACAAAATGAGGTCGTCTGCTTTACTCGAGTATTTTTCCACCAAAATATTGGAAAAATGTACCCAAAGATGGCTTTTTGCCTTTGCGGGTGGCGCTTGTGATTCCATGGAGTTGAAAAGTGCGTATTTTCTCAACAGAAAGCAGTTCTAAGAGTGTTTCATTGCCATCAAGAAACAACCAAAACTCAAGGAACAAAAACTTGTCCATGGTCTTCAAAATAAAGCTTACAACTGATCTAACTCATTCCACCTGTTGAGATCAATTTAGAGTCAATCGGCAGTTTGTTGGTGGGCCACAAAATGAAGTTTATGAGGACTTAATAAGAGAAACTTCAGACCACGCTCTTAAGTGATGTGACATCATGGTTTTATTGACCTCGTGATGCAAAGGAAGCCGTGGGATGCCAAGAAATGGGTTCACACAGCTTATGCCTTCCTTTTGTCCATGTTTCATCGATTTAAGTGGTGGACTATCTTAAATTTAAATGAGGAAGTTGCCCAATGATCGAGTCCTTGCTTTCCACAGTTCGAAAGCCATTAATGACTATCCAAGTACCAATGTGTGTTCAACAAAATTGTCAATATATTCACGAAGATCCAACAATCAACCCAGATCAAGCCAATCTTGACAATTTTCAGTATCAATTTGCTACAATTTTCTTTTGTGGACAATAAACACATTAATCGTATGTTGCGCGACAAAACGCTTTTTGTTCCTACTTTTCCTGTCATTTGGTACAAGAACTTTTGCGGTATTACATTGAGACGTGTATGACATGCTCTTTATGCTAAAATCGGTATTTTTTATCCTCGAGTGTTCAAAACGCTTGGCATTGGCACATGTATGTCCATTTTCAAATGTTAGACTCCAGATTATTTGTTCAGTTCAGGGTTGCCAATTTGTATTGATCAGAGTTCAAAGTTAGGTCAGGGTCAGAAAATAAAAGATTAACATTTCAATGTTTTAGCAATGCAAATGTTATTTGGAAATTTATGGTTAATAAGGAAGTGCTCAAAAGGACTTGGTTTTTTTCCACCCCCAAACATATTGAAATATTGGTTAGAAGTAAGATCAATTTAGCAGGCCTGGAATATTTCAGAGTTCAAAATTATTTTATCATTAGCAAAATATGACAGAAAAAATGTAAGAAAACGAGTCGTACAGGAATTTGATATTTTGTGTACAAGTAGAGGACTAACAAAGAAGTTGTATGAATCTAGTGGCTTGCATTGCTAACAACATTTGTCTTAGAACCAACTGCCACCCAACGGGTTCATGTTCCAGGTTCATGAAGATTGTTTGACATAGAGCTCTATATTAGAAAGAGTACATTCATATCCAACGCCCTCTAGTTCATTCTACTCGCAACTGCTCGCCGTTCCCAAAAGGATGCACGAGTACCCTCTAAGCTGAACAAATTTTCCAAAATATGAGACCAAGATAGCAACTTTTGAGAAATTAAAGGGCCTAGGACCCTTATGAAGGGGGTCCAAAATGAACTGTTAGTGTGTTTCAAATGAGTTAAGATTGCATTACTTGTAAAATTAGGCTTAAAGCTTTAAAAGACATTAAAAGAATGAAAATCTATCCCCTTGGACATATTGATGCAAGTGGTGATGGTAACAATGTGATTGGAAATGAAGTCGCAGGGCTGCTGAATTCTCTTCCCTCTTGTGCTTGGCTGTGATGGTCATTGCTGGGAAAGAGCACAGGGAATTTTCTTCCTCTCTTGACTTCACCCCTGACTGCAATTTAAACTTGCCCACCTACCCATTGATATGCAAGATCACAGGAGTAGGTGGTGGTGGCCAGCAGGGGAGTCCAGTCAAATGCTTGCTAGCTTCAGAAAACTTGTCCAGCTTGCCCACTGGCACTTGTTAAGAAGGGAACTGCAAGGATTGCTGGGCCGGGCCAGCTTTCTCTCTCTCGCTCGCTCTCTCTTGCTCTCCACATTGAGCCCAGTGAACAAACAAGGAGGACTTGACTCAACATTTCAGGGTTGAAAGGTGAAGAAAGGAAAACTCAACATGCTCCTCTCTATCAATATTCTACCTGAAACATTTTTTATGGTAGGAGCCCTGATTACGAACGTTTTCTCTGAAAAGCATTGATCAGAGTGAGGGGTGAGATATTCATTTTTCTCTTGGTCTTTTAGGTTTTAAACCTAATTTTACTAGTAATTCAGCTTTGAATCATTTGAAACACGCTAAGAGTTCATTATGGACCCCTTCATTAAGGTTCTAGGCCCTTTAGTTTCTCAAAAGTTGCTACCTTGTTCTCATATTTTGGAAAAGTTGTTCAGCTTAGAGGGTACCTGTGCTTTGTTTTGGGAACGGCGAGCAGTTGCGAGCCAAATCAACTAGATGGCGTTGGATATGATTGTACTCTTTCTTATATAGAGCTCTAGTTTGACATACTGCACGACTACTAGATTCAAGGTGAGTGTAGCTAAGGATAGCTAGATATTAGTGATGGGACGAGACGGTATTTCCAATACACGAGACCAACTGATGCCGGTCTCAATTAATACATCTGAATCTTAGAAGCTGGCATCAAGACGGTATCAAGTACTGATGGGAAACAAATAAAGATAAAAAATAACAAAGACAAACAAACGACAGCATACCAAACAAATATAAATTACAAATAAAGAACAAACAAATGGGAAAGAGAAGTCAACAGTTGTTGAATGTTTTGGTCTTCCAACAAATCAGGGCTGCCAAGAGTGACACCCGTTAGGTGGGAAAAAAGGTCAAAAGTTGAAAGGTTTTGAAAACCTTCTTTTGTCGAAACCAAGAGTTCCAGTTATATGAAATATCTCTTTTGAATCAATCAATTCTTTCACAAGCATGAATAATTGTGGCGAAAATGATCCTTAGATACTTGCGTTTGCAAATCACCATAAATCATGACGGCAACACTGTTTTTATTTGGGAATGGTACAAATTTACCCCAAACAAACAAAGATTCTGAAAACCCAAACAAATTTACAAACAAACAAAGAAATGGCCAATTTGTTCGCATCAGTAGTATCAAGTCTTACACGAATGAAATGACAGCTACAAAAGGTGCCCGCCATGATTGAACCTACTCGTGTTTAACAATTTTGTTGAAGGGTGTAATCAAAATCTAACTCTCTTTTGAGGTATGTGTTTTGCATGGAGACCATGACCTTTATTGACGCCATATCAAGTAGCTTTTTTCACTGAAATGGTCTGTTTCAATTTGGTTCCTTTGATATTCAAGTCTTAGCTGCTAGTCACACTTCTTAGCCAAGAAGTTGACAAGAATGTGGTAATGATGTCGTGATTTGCCACCTGATTTCGATGTTGATGGGCTTTTGCAAATGGAAATTTCAAATAATAATTAGGCACTAATGATTTAAATAAAATCTTGTGTTGCAAAGTAATAACATTAATAGTCGCTAAATGAAATATTCTCCGGCAATTTGGGGATATAACGTAAGTTTTTGTGTTAAGAAATAAGATTTCACGTCACACTTTCAGCGGTCCTTCAGGTATTTTTCTTCAAAACTCTGAAGCCACATTGTTGTGCCAAGTTGTGGAATAAACAAGATGTTCCTTGCTTTGAAACTTATATTGTTCACGTTTAAAACAACGGAAAAATAAATCTAGATATATCGTGCCTTCAAATTTAAACCAATTGAACACCATAGAAAAAAAGGCAAAACCCAATTTGAGCAGTTTTGGCAACACTTCGCATATCTCACTTGGTCTCAAGTCGGAATCGAGACCAGCGAGACTTTCATTGTATTGGTCTCGTCTCTTACTGTATGAGACTAGTGTTGGGACTTTAGCCACCCTGGAATCAAGTAGCTTGAGACGGTACCGAAAAAAATGAGGACTTAGAGGCTTGATGCCGGCTTGATGCCAAGGTGATAATCTCTAGTGCTGCCATTTTTACCCCAGCTTATACTACGTCTGTTTCTACAATATTAAACATTTTTCTAACCAATTGCATAACGTTATAACGTTATAGGCTTAATGCAAACTACCTCTTTTAGCCAGTGACTCAGACTTGTAAGATAGGCTAATTTGACTCTGAAAATTGAACGCTGGCGTAAAATTTTGGCTTCCAACTTTCAAAATCGGGTGGCCTTTATAGGAGATTACCCAGGGGGACGAAATCTCAAAGTGTGTGCCTGATGTAATCCAAGCTTTGGAGGACAATTGAAGTGAATACCTTATTTGATGCTTTTTCTAAACTTTAATAAAACCATCATCAGAAGAAGTGTGTGTGTGTTGAAAGGAATTATTCGCTCTACGGATGCTAAAAAGGTGAATGGCAGGGATACTTGCGTCACCCTGAATTTTCTTTGTTATTGTTGATCACAACAACATTGTTTCAAATTTTCTATAAACGGCTGTCAGAGAATCTGTGGTCACGGCAGCTTCAGTGACAGCCTCGTCAACACAGCCTGAGGTGCAAGAAAGGAGAAGTAGGAGGAGTCACGACCGTTCTCTGTAAGGAAAATGAAAGGTTGGGTGTTTTCCCGCCTGCTCCTTGGGAATAGACAAGAGAACTACTTAAGTGGCTTGAGAGAAGCGCTTTGAAGTCTCAGCTCAGGGCAAGCCAGCTTTTGTTGCTTCCAAACTTGCCATCTCTTTAATTGCACGCTCTCTCTTAGCCTTGAGTCCCTAGCTGCTTCCGGCGCTTCCCCTCGCACTTCTTTCTTGTTCTTCTATGGCAACCGTTCTCTACGTCGTTTGACACCGTTCAAGGCAAGCATGCCCTTGCCGCTTCTCCTCGTACTTCTCCTTTCCTGCACCTCAGGCTTACCAGACATCTAAGTACTTCTTCTACGTCCACCCTTCTCTACGTTGTTTGACCCCGTTTGGTTTGCCCATTTTGCATGAAGTACGAGTTGACGGGGCTGTCTCTGAAGCTGTCACTGAAGCTGCCGTGACCACAGATTCTCTGACAGCCGTTTATACAAATTTTCTAGTTTTCAACGTCGCATGTCATGCAACATTTCCTTTTGGACCCTCTACTCCAGAGTGCATAATTATTTGATATGGGCTGTCATGGCTCCCTCCTTTTTCGCGTAATAAAACGTAATAAATTTATCTTATCTTACTCTAAGCTTTATCTCTAACAATGTGACCAGATGGCTGAGCTGAAGGGAATGGAATAGTGCTGTTCGATGCAGCGCAGAGAACGTTTTCGGAACTCTCCTCAGTCGAGTTCTGAAGCTCAGAGAGCTCAGATATTTCAACATACAGTGCTTCTCGGAAGTTAATAAATACTCATGATAAGGAATTAGTATTCGACTCCTATTCATTTATTAAATGGTGCATCGTGGATTCAAAAGAACCCACCTATACCAACAAAGTTCAGTGCTTCTGTGGAACCTGTTCAATATTCTATAGGAGTGGCATAGTGCTATTTTGAGTGCTACCTTTAGTGCAAGGCCTACGAGTTATTTGGTCCCAACTGCCTTTCCAGAGGCCAAGTGAAATTTGGCATATCTGGATTGGCCGATACTACAGGAGGAGACCGTAAACCCGGAGAATCCAGATAAGACAGTTATTTTATTCAAGCCATTTACATAGCCTCAATACATTCATTCTACGTGGATTCCTCCCTTCCCAGACTTGAAAATTTGGGGTTTCTCGCGATCTGGAGCAGATCACCTGGGGCAAGGATTTCTTAATACAGGATTTGAAACCACATCAGAAAAAGTGCCTGTCTCAAATTATGCGTCATTCAGGCAACCCAAGCCAATTCTCATTGGGCAGGATTGGCCACATCTACCATTCAAAAGGTGACGAGATCATTGACGAGCAGACAGCATGATTTCATCTCATGACAGAACAACATCTTTTTATAATTTGAGTGTCAAGTTCCTTCTGCTATTCATAAGCTCATGGCAGGTTTCTATTATTTGAAGAAATGACTTGAGCCTTAATCATTTTGCAAGATCCAAATCACAATTATAGAAGGCCTACAATTTGCAGTCACCCTTGTTTGTTTTGCCAGTCGCTTCTCACTCACAACATTTGAAACATCTTGAAAAATCATCTTGAAATGTGATTAATTCATCTGTTCTGTGCTTTTTAAGTGTGATTTTTAAGTCATGTTAAGGTCATTTGGCTCATGGCAATACTCCTTCATCTGCTGTAGTGCTACAGTCTATGATTGATGGCACACCCACCTTTGATAGTGCAACAGCTTCAGTGACACAAGTACCTTCTCACCCTAAGTTATTTTGGGAATCAATCAAGTCTCAACCACTGCTAGAGTGTTCATGGTGTGAGTTCATTTTGATGCCAAGGCTTGTTCTGTTGGTGATTCAGCCATATACCAAACATCCATATACATTTTTTTAAATGTGAGTGAACCAAGCAAGTAAGAACCAAGAAAGTAAGTGTGTGCATTGTGTGAGGCATAATTCTGGGCATCTTTTAAGCTCAAAACAGACTATTTTTCTTAACATAAATGTGCCCAAAATTGAAACACAAATGTATTTGGTCCATTGACAAAGTCACCAAAGAAAGAATTTTTTTTGATAGTAATTCTTGTAGTGCTTTTTATCTTGCAGTGTGAAGTACTTAATGATCTTAATGAGACATCATTAACCAGATCAAGAAACTGTGGGAGTGTGACTTGAATCACAGCTTCTCATTATTATTTGGATCCTTTAATAGGAATGAATCTACTGAGAAACCCAGGTCTTGTAACTTGACATGGGGATAAGGTAGTAGGAATGTGCACTCTGCTAAGAATGTATATAATTAAGTAAAGGTATCATAATTTAACTTAATGAAGGGATAAAAAAATGTCAGTCAATAAACATGACGCACCCATTGGGCCTCTTGGCAGATTAATAGTATAATGTCTCAATGCTTTTATATTTGATACATATTAATGCACAAAGGGTGATAAATTATGGCTTTTCATGTGCAATAAAGCTATAAAATCAACAATTACTTACAGTAACCATAAGCCATTAAGGTATACCAAACATTTCATGAAGAAATCGCCTATCTGAATCACTTATATGGATATTTACATATATTCAATCAAATTGGATTGTATCAAGTTAAAACTATGTTAAAATTTGATGTTTGGGGTTGTCTATCCATGCATGAGTATTACAAAAATATCAAACCTGTGAAACTCCTTTACATGGGAGATGTGGAGACTGAAAAAATAAGCTAGAAAAAAGGTAACTAAGTTGTTAACATCTAACATAAGTCTGAATTAAGTAACGTAGCTTCCTGAGCATCATGACGCTTACTGAAAAGGTTGCGTGGCCGTCAGCCGTCCAGAAGTTCCGTGGTCCATGCCTGGGGGAGTGTTCGATGCAGCGCAGAGAACGTTTTCGGAACTCTCCTCAGTCGATTTCTGAAGCTCAGAGAGCTCAGATATTTCATCATACAGTGCTTCTCGGAAGTCAATAAATACTCATGATAAGGAATTAGTATTCGACTCCTATTCATTTATCAAAAGTGCCGTCAAGATGCTCAAAGAGTGCCAACGGCATCCTGGAAGATCCCAAAGAGTGCTAATAATAGTGCTGTTTTAAAACATACCAAAATATTATGTTAACCTTTGCCAACTGGACTCACAAAATTTCTCAGGACAATAGAGAGTGATATTTGCCAAAAAGCGTGGATAGTGCTAAAAAAGTGCAGCCTGGTCACACTGCCTAACCATCTTCCAATCTTCAGATATATCTTCATCTCTTACGCCGTGGTAAGTCAGACTTCCAAACTTGAAATGTTTTAAAACGCAGAATTAACTCAAACAGACTTTATTGACATTTTGTATCGCCTCGATCATACTTCATTCTGAAAGCTTGTTTCGTTCTTCTTACGTTTTTGGGATGGATCCATGGTTAAGTTTGAACAAAAAGCAAATTTGGCCGTTCATGAACGATTGCCAGAATAAATCTCTCGCCTTTCCCCTTCTTTTGCACGTAGGTTGTTTGTTTTGATTGTGTGGGTGCACGGATATTGAGAATCCGGACACTCAAAGTCTAACCAACCGCTACTGCGATTTTCGCTCTGGACTAGAAACACACTCGTTTAATGGTTTTGAGATGAGTCAAACTCAAGATCTGTTTGCTCTACCCCATCATGACCAAAAAGGTTTCCAATGGAAGGTTCCCAAAGAAACCTTAGTAAACTCAACAACTCCATGAAGTTCATGGGAATGTCAAAACCTGTTATATCGAGTGCCCTTGGTCTCTTATTGAACGTAGGTTGTTGCAGCCTTAGAATTCGTCTCAATAATGAATTCACGTAAAAATCTCTTGATTGAAGATGGACACCCAAAATCAATTGTATTCTTTTTCCAAATTATTCTCTCGCAAAAACCCTGCTTGTCAGAATCTAGCAACCTCTACACAGGATTCGAATTTCATTGACGTCGACAGGAAACCCGATACTCCAGACTCCACCTCCACACGGTGTTCCGAATGGCTTTTTAAGTTTGAATCAAAATACCCAAAGACATCATGGCACTTTTTGGACCCAGAATTCAATGGGGAACAACTTTACTTTTATTGTATTATATAAGTTTAGGTCCAGGGAAAAAGTTATATACCTAAAAACCTATTAATTATAACATTTTTTAACAAACTATTTAACCCATATTTAGAGACCATTTAGTTACCCATTAAATTCAAATTGAATAACAATTCATTCAGCAACAGTGGAGTTATTTGACTTTGAATGGTCCATTTTTGACCCCAAAAAGCCGAAAAACGCTACAGTTATATGAAAAAAGAAATTCCCAAAGATTTCCTATGGCTTTTCAATATCGCAAAAATAAATGATTTTTTTAGGTTTAGAATTTATGTCAAAAAAGCTCAAAATAAGAAAAAAATATCACTTAAAATGCATTTAAAATACATTTTCCGATAAAAAAATTTTTGCAGTATCAAAAACACTTAAAGTTGGGTAATAATTAAAGGTTTTGAAAAAATCGGTTAATGTTTCAAGTTTCGATATTAGTCCATTTTGAACATGGTCCTTCTAGAAATCGTAATTTTGAATATGAATCCGTTAGACATATTTATTTGTAATTTTGGCACAACACACATCATAGCGTATTCTAAATAGTTATGAAATATACTTTCCAAAAATCTTGTTTAAGTGCATTTTTATTTGATATTTTTTCTTATTTTGAGCTTTTTTGACATAAATTCTAAACCTAAAAAAAATCATTTTTTTTTGCGATATTGAAAAGCTATGTGAAATCTTTGGGAATTTCTTTTTTCATATAACTGGAGCGTTTTTCGGCTTTTTGGGGTCAAAAATGGACCATTCAAAGTCAAATAACTGAGCTGTTGCAGAATGAATTTTTATTCAATTTGAATTCAATGGGTAACTAAATTGTCTCTAAATATGGGTTAAATAGTTTGTTAAAAAATGTTATAATTAATAGGTTTTTAGGTATAAAACTTTTTCCCTGGACCTAAAATTCGGAATTCCAAATTCCATTCGGAACACCGTGTCCAGTTATGTCTCCTGAGAGGGAAAAAAAGACAATTCATTTCGATATTCCTGAATGGCAAACTGTTGAACCCTATCGTACACAACATGTTTATTCCACAGATTCTTCAGACCTTGAAGACAATTCAAATGATTGTCAGTCTGATCTTCTTCATGATTTGAAAATGAACTCGGGGACTCCTCGAACATCGCGCCGATCCCTGCACTCTTTCATATTTTCTAAGAAACGAATTTGTTCTCCACCTCAACCTCCTTTAACAAACAATCAAAGATCCGAGCCTCACATGTGCCTCGCCCCACTATCAAAACTTTTCCTCCCCCTCCTTCAACTGCCACCAAAACCAAAACGTTTCTTCCTTCTCGGTCAGCAAAGGTGTTGAAGACCAAACCTGAAATTCCCCCCGATTGTACATTACCGCTACTGCTTCTGCCTCCCCTCTTCCTCCCCCTCTCCATCATAAATATCTTCGTTCTACAACTCGAGGCACTCGTCATTTCATACCAAACATTCCCCTGCATGCTTTTCCTCTTGAGGGTAAGGTTTACGCCAAACATTTTTGGAGGGCCCCCATTCCAAAAGACCTTGGCTAGTCAAGTTCTCCTCCGTCAAAGAAAAGATTATTTTCATGAATCTATGGAAAGAACGATTCAAAAATGAGACCACCCCTCAGAGACTCCGGAATCTGACCATCACCAACGATCTAACAAACCTTCAACGACATAACTTGAGACAGCTAAAAAAGGAGGCAGAATCAAAAAACGATGGTCGAAAAGACGGAAAACGACTTGTAATAGTGAACGCGAGTGGAAACCCTTTCTTAAAGGAAGTTACGCTCAACAAACGAACCTGATTGTAGCATTCTGGAATATGAGACGGGGTTTTTGGACGAAGGAGGAGGAGTTACGAGAATTGATAAAAAGACATCAACTGGACATAGTATTTTTATCCGAGACAGACTTTGTTCCCCCAGCAATACAAAAGTCATTTAAATATGCGGGCTGCTCCGTTATTTTCCCGTTGCAACACAACAAAATAAGGACCGTCTTTCTCGTAAACGAGCATAAGGGACTAGAGATTACAGTAAAGAAAGAGTTGATGGATGAATCAATCCCATCAATATGCATAGAAGTTCGGCCACATGACCAGAGAGGAAAAGCTGCCATTATAGGTGGATTTTACCGAGAATGGCGGAGCACGAATGGGAACCAATCGATGGAAGAGCAACGGGAACGATTGAGCAATTTCTGCCAGCAAGTGCAAGAGGCCACTATTAGAGGAAGACCAGTTATCATTGGTGGAGACATTAACATAGACTTAGATCGAATCGATGATCAAACCTACCGCCTCTCTTCACTCTGGAACATTATCCAAGAGACGCTAAATAACTCCAACTTCAAGGTGCTTCAGACCTCTCCAACTTTCTCAAGAATGCATGAAAACAGAACTCTTTTCACGTCCCGCATCAATCACATTTATTGCAGCGATTATCTTGCAATCACAAACCCTAATCCCATCAATAATGGAACTAGTGACCATTGTGTGCTAGTGGTGACGATGCCATTAGGTGTAAGGCATAAAAAGAAGAGGACGAAAACCATCTACAAGCGAACTTATAAATACTACGAAGCAGAACGATTCAGGAAGGATCTTGAAAAAGTTCCGTGGCACTACCTCGAGCTCAAAAACGACCCCTCATTTATTGCGGGCTTCATAGAGCGCAGGATTTTGGAAGCCCTAAACATCCACGCCCCTGAAGTAAAGGTTGAAATTCCATCCACCTGCAAGCACGGTTTAAGCCAAAGCTCCAAAGACCTGATGAAAAAAAGGGACGAGGCATGGACCAAGACGACAAGTAGCATAGGCGAAAAGCAGCGTAAAAATCACAAGGAATACAAAAAAACTCAGAAATCAATCCGTAAGTTCTATTAGACGAGATGTGCGAACAAAACTCATAGCAGAAATCAATGACGGCAAGGTTTGGGATGTTGTGAACAGACTACGTGGATCAAAATCTGCTGAAGAAATTGGTACCATCAAAATGAATGGAAGATTGTTGGACTGTGACAAGGACAAGGCTAATGCTCTAAATAGGGCGTTTAAGCAGAAGATTGAGGTAATGAGAAGCGCCTTAGCTCTCAAAAAGCACCAAGACCCATTAGAAAAACTAAAAACATTTGCCAAATACCAAAACACCTTCCAACTCCGGCCCGTCACAATGAGGGAAACTTCAGACGAAATTAAAAACCTCAAACGAAAAAAGAGCGCTGGCCTTGATGGAATCAGTGCGAGGGTATTGAAGGATGCTGAAACTATACTAGCCAAGCCTATAACAACCCTAGTAAATGCATCTTTTAGAACGGGGATCTTCCCAGAAACTCTCAAGAGAGCCAAAGTGGTTCCGATACATAAGAAAGGTAATCGATCCCAAGTTCAGAATTATCGACCAGTATCCGTTCTATCCATCATCTCCAAAATCTTGGAAGGTCTTGCATATAAGCAGATTGAGGAACACGTCGCCGTCGAAAATCTAATACCCAAAGGTCAACACGGATTCCGAAAAGCCCATTCTTGCCTCAGTGCTCTAGGAAAAGTTCATTCTGATCTGATCCTCGAAAAAAATCGAGGAATTGGTGCCCTACTGCAATTTGACCTCAGTGCTGCGTTTGATTGTATTGACCACAAAATCCTGCTTCGGAAACTAAGGATCATGGGATTCGGAAAAACGGCACTGGAGTGGATTGCGTCCTTTCTTGGAGACAGAACCCTCCAAGTGAAGTGTGGTGCCGATCTATCGGACCCCATCACAAGTAATGTGGGCTGCCCCCAGGGGTCCACTCTGTCGCCACTGATGTTCTTGTTATACCTTGCTGATTTCCCTCTTTGGCTACCAAAACAGTGCCAGAGTGGTTACACCGGATTTGCCGACGATATTCTGATTGTGCTTGGTGGAAGAGACGTCGGAGAGATAAAGCAGAACCTAGAAAAAGTGGCCGAACTCACCCGCACGTACATGTCAATCAATGGATTAAAAGCCAACCCGGCAAAGACGGATCTGATGATCTGCCACGGAAAGAGAGGAGAAGACGTCGACAAGGTCTGCATTCAAATTGGAGGCGTGATCGTGACGGAATCCTCATTCTGTAAAGTATTGGGGATAACCATGCAACCAGATCTCAAGTGGACTCTGCAACTTAAGCAAGTACGTTCAGACATCCAGAAGGGATTGGGCACATTGCGTCTCTTGCTCTCCCGAATCCCACGATCCGAGTTGAAAGTGGCTGTGGAGTCTCTAGTAGTGTCAAAAATCCGATACTGTCTTCCTCTATTTTTTAAAATAAGAACCAAAGAGAATGAAGCCCAAAATTCACTACAAAAGGAACTCCAAACAGGGTTGAACAACATCTTGAGAGAACTCCAAGGGTCAAAGCTGAAAGACAAAATAAGGATACGAGACCTACACGCTGATCTGGGTTTTCTTTCCATCAACCAGATGTGTGTGAAAGCAGCTTTAGTCGAAATGTGGAAGGCAAAAAATTCACCAGAGCATCCACTCTATGACCAAATCCGGGCAAAAACTACTCCAGAAGACCAAAGAACAACGAGAAGCCAATCAAGGGGTGATGTCAGCGTCATCGATGGCATGGATAACGCTCTGTTGTACCACCAATCGAGGAAGCTTTGGAATGAAATTCCAGTGGAACTTAGGAAAGCGCCAACAATAGCCCGTTTCAAGAGATCTATACAAAACATCGTCCTTTCATCGCCAATATAATATGCGAAAATCTTATTATGAATCTCAAACCTCTCATCCCTGCTTCCAGATAGAACTCTCAAACCTAATCAGCGTGCGATTTGTGCGAAATGTGCCATTTATACCAAACCTGTCTTTTATATGTCTTTTAAAAAAGCCACAGGCTTACCAACTTTATAATAATAATAATAATAATTTGGCGCGAATTCAACCTTCCCAGTCTCAATTTTCTCACTCTAAAAGCTCTGAATTTGTCTGAACCCTCTCAGTCTCACTCTTTAGTCAGAAACTTCGGGATTACCGCCTACCGAGTCTGCTCCCTCCGGATCTCTCTCGTCGGTGTCACTCTCTGGTGATAACTGACTTGAGTGCGCCAACACTGGAGTGAGGGGTTGCCTGGGCCTTGCCATCCATGACGCCCCACACGGCATTGTCCAGGGGGTTGAGGTCTGGGCTGTTGGACGGCCACAACCCCTTTGGCCAGAATGCCACGTTGTCCTCCATCCAGGTTTGAACGATTTGGCTGAGTGACCGGGTACCAAATCTTGCTGTAAGACGCATAAGGTCCCTCGAACCCTACCCTTGCCCTCCTGATGGTCCTCTCATTGACACCAATGACTGACGCGATAATGGTGTTGTCGGCACCGGCGCGGTACATATCTCCATGCGGTTTCTGTTATCCAATTGCATGACTATAAAAACCGCGTTGATTTGAAAAGCAAAAAGATTTAGCAGACTCTGCTGAATACATACAAAAGGGAGATTGAATCATGCAAGCTTTGCGTTTTTTCGGCGCCGGACAATTAGGGTAGGTCACACTGTATGTATACTTTTCTTTCTTTCCTATTCGCTTGCTCAACCCTCCTCCACACTTTCCTTTCTTCATAGGGAGGAATGTTGTATCAGTATTAACCATACTTCATTTTGAAAGCTTCTAACGTTTATTTTGCTGAAGATGAAATAAAGTCAGTGAATATCTGAAACTCGACATCGTGTCGAGTTTCAGAAAAAAGTGTCGACATCGACACATTAGACACAATAGAATTGCGCCTGAACATCAACCTGATAGAAGTTGTCGAATAACTTGATCATGAATTTCAAAACGAATACTTAAGACCCTCTTCTAAAGTTGCGTTGATTGTGCTTCAAAAATTGAATGAAGCCAATTTTAAAAAGCTCGAAAATCGGACCAATTTTTGCGTGAACAAATTGTGATGGACCCAATTTGCGAACCGTGATCTAACAAGGCAAAACGACACTTCTGAACTTGCTTGGCATTTTGAACAATTTTCGTTCTTTTACTTATATCTTTATTTTCAGATTATCAAGGCTACGAAAAGGCCGCGCCAAAAGTGACAATGCTAGAGTTCTGGACACTCAAAGGATGAAGGTATAACCAAAGTCACATTCGACGGCTTTCTTTATCTAGATTGAGACACACTAAAAGCCCCGCCACGATCACTCATCGATTTGGCCTCAGTCTTGACTGTAATGCCAAGAGACCCTTTTACTTCTCGGAGACGATAATTTTGAAACAACGTCGGATAAAGGTGAGAGAAATCAGTTGGTTTGATTTGTCAATCATGAGTAAAATGGAGTGTCGAACTTCATTTGAATCTTACTAACATTTCTAGAAACTTGAGAAAGTTGGACCAAAGTTCTACTCAAAATCTAATGCTCATCAACACGGACAAAAAAAGTGAACCCTACATCGTAAAAGTATGGAGAGGGCACAACCAGAGAACCCTTCAGACTACAATGATTCAGAACCAGATGGAAAAGTGAGCATTAGTGATCAAGGTAACGGCAAACTTTTACATGTTGTGGAGCCAAAAAGTATGGCAAGTTTCAATGTTGAGGGACTTTTTGAAGGAATCTTGAGTGATGAAGACCATGACAATTTATCTTCAGCAACGGAAGCTGTTAAATGTGAAGGCAAGAAACCTGAAATTTCAACCGGTTTCACGCAATGCTCAAAATTAACGGCAGATTCAAAGGATGCTATCGAAGAAATTGTTGACAAGCCTAATAAACCCAAAAACACTTCAGAGATTCCTGCCCTTCAAATTTTGAGAACTAGTAATGAGAGTGTCAACAAAATGGAACGCTTTTCAGAGACAGTGCAAGATGCCGAACCAATTCAAACCACAGATCAAGATTCATTGGACAAAAAAATACAAGTTTCGAGTGACGCAATCTCTTTGACACTCAATGAGCCTGGCTCTGATGATGTAGAGAGTTGCTCTTCCACATCTTCAATTCCAATTCCAACTCCAACTTCAGATTTCTCATTTGAGGTGGATGAGATAGGTTCAGATGTCGAAGGATGTTCTTCCCCATCTTCAATTTTGACTTCGGATTTCTCCTCGGACACAATTACTTCTTCAGATGAAGACAGTGCTGATGACTTCGCGAATGATGGGAGCAATTCAGATCAGTCTGAATTTATTTCAAATACGCAAGGAAAAGTCACAAATAAAAACAAGCTATACTTGTCTTCAGATGGATCAGAGATGGAATCTGCAATGCAAATCGTTCACAAAGTTTTGGATGGGCCTTGCCTTCAAGTTCCGGCAAAGAAAAACATTAAACCATTTACATTGTGGTCATTGCACAAAGGCATAGTGGTTTCAATGAACATAACCGATGATTGCGGTATGATTCGCTATGTATCCAAGGATAAAAGCAAATCTGAGGTTTCTTTTGACTTTGAAGATGTCCAAAA
This sequence comes from Tigriopus japonicus, assembly GCA_010645155.1. Taxonomy (NCBI): domain Eukaryota; kingdom Metazoa; phylum Arthropoda; class Copepoda; order Harpacticoida; family Harpacticidae; genus Tigriopus; species Tigriopus japonicus. The sequence continues at coordinate 9,817,765 of CM021320.1, read as the reverse complement.
CTTGACTGATTCAACATTATGTATCAGAATAAGCTCAGAAATTCGTTTCCAAAGTGATCCCCACAACAAATCCCGAGCCTGTGTTGTCGTAGCCGACCTACAATCCCATGAGATCATCTATGTTCCACCAAATGAGAATCAAGACGATGAAATCGACATTCCAAGAGTCTCACAAATTTTGGAACTAGCACATGTTCCAAGCTCCGACATACGTCGACATAATGGAACAATGGTGCAATTTTCGCATGAACATAGATTCGGGTTTATTCGTGCCGATAAATTTCGAGGAGATGTCTTTGTTCATTTTTCCGAATTGTTTATTGAGGATTTTCCGCTTATCCCTCGGAAAAATCAGAGGGTAACATTCGTGCTCCGAATGGACCTCAAGAATCCCTACACTTTTCATGCGGAATCCGTTATCCTTGATACCAAAATTGAAGCTCCTAGTGAACCCAAAACAGAATTATCTTGGCGGACAAGGCGTGTTTCTTCCGACCATGGTGAAAAAGATAACGCAAGTCCTGCGGAATCAAAACTTCTCAATGACGAAATCGATTCCCCAACTCTTCCCAACAAAGAGATGTGTTGGTACGACGGGGACATAATTTCCGTGAACCATCAGAGAAAATTTGCATTAATTGAAAGCTTTGAATTCAAAGAAGACATTCATTTGCACTTGTGGAAGCTTCCTGAGTTTGGTCTTCCATTAAAAAGAGGGGATGAAGTAACATTTCAGATTGATATAAAATCAAGCAAAATGTCCGCTCATTGTGCCAAAGTCTTGAGATATGTCAGCCCTCGCTCTTCAGATGAAATGAATGAGTTGTTTGATTCCTCCATGGAAATTCTTCAAAGTGCCAGGGCACCAATACTGATCAAGGAATTATCGTCACTGGACGCATTTTGGCAATATTTTGACCATTTAAACGATTTTCATCAATCGAGGATTCCATGGAACGCAATGAAGTTCATCACTTTATTTTTAAAGAGCAATCCAAGCCATGATGATGTGAACCGAATACTGGATATCTTGGGCCAAGAATCCCATTATCTCGAACAAGTGGCTAATTTTTCCCCAGAGATTGTGTCCTCTAACTTTCTCAGAGTGTCTAACTTTTGTGAACAAGTCATCAACAAATGTCCAGAATTCGTCGTTCGATTGTTCCCATTGATCAAAATGTTGCCAAGAAAATGCTTTGAACAGATTTTGTTGAAATTTATCACCAAAGATGGATCAACCAGAAAGGAGCAAGATTATTGGGAGTCCTTAATGGAAGGAATTTCAGATGAGGAAATGTTGCGAGATGACCTTATCAAAAGAGATAATAACCTCTCAAAAGTTAAAGTTGACGCCCCTTATGACTCCTATTTTCAATACATAGACACTTACTTCAGATTGTTTAAAGCTGAGACGTTTTACGGCATCCAAGAAGCCATTTCCAGTCTGAAAAAAGGTACTCTAGAAAAGCAAAACATCAATATTTTCAAGGGAATACGTCTCACAGGAGTGAAGTTGAACGAAGCGAGTGTCTTGCTGAGCATTCCTACTTCTGCAGCCGAAAAAAAAATCCAATGGGCGAACGATGACACTCTCATGCATGGAAATCTGATTTGCCTGTTGATAGACAACCAGTGGAAAAAATTCATTTGGATGACCGTGGAAAGGAAAGATGACGAAATAGTGGTCGGTGAAGGTCATATTCTGGCACAAATGTGCCCATTCAATACAATGAGACAGGCCGAGATTCTTTCTGTTCTCTATAGAAACAATGGAAATATTACGATGGTGGAATCTCCCTCCTTCTACGGATCAACTTTTCCTGCTCTACAAACATTGCGACGCCTTCAAATGGAAGATTCACTATTATGCGACTCAATTGTCCAAGCAGTTCCTCTTTTAGGCTGTCCCACTTATCAATTGGAGCAGATATATGAAGACGATTTAAGCAACGATTCAGATTCAGAGCACGGCGATTATCATGATGTGTTGCAATATCTGTTTCAAGAAAAAATGCCTCGGATAATCCGTTGTGCCCGAGCACCGGAAGGTTGGGACAACTTCATTCGGCATCAAATGCGCACTATGGATGATTCTCAAAAGCGAGCATTCAAGCATGCTTTGGATAATCGCTTGGCTATTATTCAAGGCCCGCCT
>CM021320.1:9767090-9814628 GCA_010645155.1 Tigriopus japonicus | reverse complement strand
AGACACCAACTCATTTATGCTCTCACCCAATCTCAAATTGACGAAACACTTCAGGAAACGATTGATGAAATTGAAAGTTGTCGCAAAGAATTGGAAAAAAATCGGAACTTGAAAAAACTTGACATTTTGGCAAGCAAGCAAATCGTGGGGATGACCATCACGGGTGCCAATATGAATAGTGAATTGCTTCAACAACTGAGGTCCAAAGTGGTGATTATTGAAGAAGCTGCGGAAGTCTTGGAACCTCAATTGTTTGCGTGTCTGAATGAGCACGTGGAGCATCTCATCATGATTGGCGACCACCAACAATTGCGACCAAACGTGGCAACCTATCCCTTGGTCACCGATTATCAGTTTGACGTTTCCATGATGGAGAGGCTGATTCGATCCAAGTTCCCCTACCAAACGCTCACCAATCAAAGTCGAATGCGACCCGAGTTTGCCGAGCTTTTAACGGACATTTACCCTGAATATCAAACAAACATGAATCATGTGATGGGAAACAATCCGCCAGAATTCATGGCGAAATCCATGTTCTTTTGGACTCACCGACATATGGAGGATGGCAACAAAAAAGGTTCCAAAATCAATTCTGCTGAGGCTAACTTGGTGATTGCCTTGGCCGAATTCCTTACTAAATGCGGGGTTGCTCCACAAAAGATTACCATTTTGGCACCATACATGTCCCAAGTGGAATTGATTCGTACTAAACGATTAACCGAAATTTCTGTACAGACCATTGACATGTTCCAGGGCGATGAAAACGATGTCATCATTGTCTCACTAGTACGCTCAAACCAAGAAGGCAACATTGGGTTTCTAAACTCTTTGAATCGCAGATGTGTGCTTCAATCTCGGGCTAAATGCGGATTTTACCTCGTAGGAAACGAAGAGACCTTGATTCGTGGAACAGGCGCCACCATTTGGCGTCCTTTCGTTCAAGCCATGAAGGATCGGGGCTGTTTGGGGCCTAAATTACCCATACAATGTCGGAAGCATCCCTCCTACCTTGATGCAAGCCAATTGGAAGACCTTGACCTCGTTCGAAATCCATCCAAGCTTTGTTCCCAAGTTTGTGGGGACCTCTTTCCTTGCCAGTCACACACTTGTAACCAAACTTGTTTTCCCAAGCATAAACATGATAAATGTTTGGATAAAGTAAGAGATACCTTCCCATCATGTCAGCATGATGTCATGAGGTTTTGTTGGATGGAAATTGAGCATTTGAAATGCTTGGAACCTGTATTAAAAGTACTTAAATGTGGTCATTCAATGATTGCACCATGTTCAAAGGAGACAAGAGAAATTAGATGTCAGGAACCATGTACCAAACTCATGGATTGCGAAGAAAAGCATCCTTGTAAAAGCCAATGTGGAATAGACCATGACCATTTGGCCAAGTCATGCACAACAAAAGTGGATTTTTCGTATCCAGAATGCAAGCATAAGTCGCCAATCCAGAAACCTTGCAATGGGAATATGAAGTGCAAGTTTGAAATCAAATTCACAGGCTCTTGCAATCATCTTCTGTTGCGGGAATGTTGGCAGACAGAACTCGATGTCAAATGCAAATCTCCTTGTGTTGGAAAACTCCGCTCTTGTGGGCATCCATGTTACAACGAATGTGGCATGAATTGTGATGAAGGTTCTTGTCCGCAATGCGAAGAAGAAATCGATCAATTCCGAAAGAGGGCTAAAAAAAGGGCCAAAAAACTAAAGATGAAAGCGCGAACTAGCGACTACAAGTTAACAGACTTGGACAAATCTGATCCAGAGTACATCAAAGTTCAAGATCAAGTGACCAAATATGTCCAAGCCATGCACAGTTGGAATCCTGTGATTACCCGGATTCAATTGGTGCAAAACTTGAACCTTGAGATCCAATACGAGAAAGTCAAATCCCAAGGTTTCGGGACCTTTGAAGATCTCAAGTTCCATGGAACATCAGATGAAAGGATCCTTCAGATTTCCAAGGAGGGTTTTCGAATGCCAGGACGTCCAAAACAGGGGAAAAAACCAGGCATGTTTGGTCAAGGCATTTACTTTGCCACTGATTCCTCCAAAAGTGCCCAAAACATCTATACCAAGAATTCCAATAAGCTCCTTCTTTGTCGAGTGTTTCTGGGCAAATCCCACAATCTTTATAAGGCCAACCCCTCCATGACTAGAGTAAGACTTGCCAAGCTCAAGTGTGATTCAGTTTTTGCCCCTCGTGGAAGTGAAGTGAGAAATGACGAGTTCGTGATTTACAACACGTTTCAGGCTTATGCCAAGTACATCATTCATTTTTTCACCACTGAGCAATCAGTTATCAAGCCAGACTTAGTCCACCCCATTAGAAGTGGTCTAATCCAAAAGGTATTGCAACCCTCACGCCATTTCCAAAGCTCGAATCCCGATGATATGTTGTTTCGCATTGCGGAATCAGCCTTTTACCGAAGTGGCCAAAATACCCACAAGAAAATCGAGTCGATCGAATATGTCTCTAACCCTGTGCTCGAAATGGCGTTCCAAAATCAAAAGATCGACTTCAAGAAAGCCGGAATTCCTGACCATGAGATTTTGGCCTTTCATGGGACTAAACCATCCAATGTGGATAGTATCCTCAAAACCAATCTAAGCCTTCAACATTCATCTCGATTTGCTCATGGGGAAGGCCTCTACTTCTCCGAATACCCCAAGGTCAGTTTAGGTTATGGGGAGGCCTTGATATTGTTCAAAGTTTTGCCTGGAAACGAATACGCAGGACCAAACATGAAATGGCCTCAGTTTCAGTCCAAATGTGTTTCGAAATGTGGTGATGGCTATGGCAAAATGGTTATTGTAAAAAATTCCAGCCAATTTCATCCTTTCTTGATTTATCACTTTGTCCAAGATGTTATTGTGTGATAATAAAGACATTTTTATTCGATTATTTCTACAAAATTCGCTTTCACATTACGTGACTTAAAATAGGATATAGTACTGAGCCATGTTCAAATGAGTGTCGAAAGTTGCCGGTGGATATGGTCGGCTGTTGCTCGATGAAAATCATTCACATTTCTATTTTTTTAGCTTCAACTTATTTACTGTAGAGTTGTGATGGTTACCACCACTTCAGAGGCGTCAATGATAAATAGGGCTGCACAAATAATGCAAATAAAAACGTCAAAAAAAAAGGCAACAAAAATGCCAAAAATGCAAAAGAAAATGCAAAAAGAGTGCACAGATGAGGAACATTTGGAGTAAATTAAATATCATCGGATGAACAAATCAAAAGAAAGGGCCATATAGACCATTGAAAACATTCATGATTCTTGTTTTCCCACTAAAAAAAATATCAAATTATTAAATGGTCGTTTATTAGATTGTTGTAAGTGTAGTATAGCATTGCATTTTCGGTAGTGATGGACCGAAAGTGCACAACACTGTTTGCCACAACATTGTTGACAACAACATCGAAAAAATTTTCGTCCAAAAACCTCTGAAATTTAAGTTTCCCGATTTTTCAAAATTTGCGACTACCCAACATCGAACACATGAGCAAATCGATTTTTAAGGTGTATTTTGAATTTATACAATTTTGCAGTCAGCTGCTTTCGGTTTCGGCTTCGGTTTCGGTTTCGGTTAAGCCTTCTTTTCGGCCGAAATTTCAGTTTCGGTTATGAGCCCTTTCCGTCCATCACTAATTTTGGGTTTTAAAGGTCGGCACTTGGAACAGATTTGTACTCACAGATTTATTCTTTAAGTGAAAAACTATTGGAAATACTTAAAATACAAATGTCAACGAGAAATCTTAAAGTTACAGCTAGAAGTTTTCCAACGTGGTGCTTAAAAATCTTTCTCTTCCTTATTTGCAATACTGTATATCTTTCATACTATCAAGAAATTGTACTTGAGGAGTGAATTGATGTAATTGATCATGAAAACCTCAACTGAAAAACAATAACAGCCAAGCATCCCAATGGGAAAAAGAAAGGAAAGTTGTTAAATTTGGTGAAAAATGTCAAAGGAAAAGAATATTCTTTAACAATTTGGGAAAACATCAAATTTCAACAAGGCCCAAAAATGCAAATGAAAGAGAAAAGTGCCAGAAAATGCACCAAATTTCGATTAAAAACGCCAAAAAAATGCAAAAAATGCAAATCAACCAAAATACTGTAATGAAAAAATGCATAGAAATCGGAAACAGTGAAATAAAATGCATTTTCATGAAATGTGCAGCCCTAATGATAACACGGGCGTTGGGAGTAAGCTTCGAAACGACGGGTGCATTCTGGCAGGATTCTGGCTATAATCGACTCACAATTGAACCAAATCAATAATCATTTTTTTTCTTTTCGAGGCGTCTTCTTCCAAGAGAGACTAATCTTCAATAATTTTTGACGTTGATATATGATGGGTTTGATTTAAGCTTAACCAATATATTTCAATCTTCGAGAAAGAGCTCTTCGAGAAGAGCTCGACAATCTTTCACGTTAGTTCCAATGGACCTTGAACCGATAGCTTACTTTTAAAAGTTCACAGTCATCAAATGATGGCATTTGACGTTAGAAAGCGCTAACGTGCTACGTTGAGATCCGAATTTGAGAGGGAAAAGTAACGGATCTCATAACTTGGTCGCAATGAAATGTTTAACAAGAGGAAGGAGCCTCCGAAATTGAGCCTTGCTAACGTTGGCCATTATCTCTTTGGTTCTAAAAAGGGAACCATTCAACTTTAATTCATGAAACAAACATATTTTTTTGAAGTTTGAAATATTTAGAAACGTTATATGGCATTTATGCTTATTATCGGCTTCATTACTTTTGGGGTGGGGTTCTCTTTGGCTTCTGTGCCCTTCTTCTTTGATCATTGTCATTGTTCACTTTGGGTCCCATATTTTTGTTTATCATGTTTGTAAATGTCATTTTAGCCCTAACCTCGTTAGCACATTTTGCACGTTCAATTGGTTTGAATTTTGTGTGCATTAGCACTAATGTCTGTATTTCAGAGACCACATGGTCAGTTTCGGTTGTGAGTCTGAACCACCAATATGTTTGTAAGTCTGATTGAATATGCTTGGTAAATGATCTTTTTGTCAAATGTGATTGTGTTCTTTTGAATAGAAACCGCATTAACTGAAGCATTTGGTTATTGGGCCGAAGTTGAGCGCGTCTGAACGGGTGGTTTTTATAGTTTAAACATAGCTCACTTCACAATGGAACTCTCCTCAAAACCATCAGTGGATTGCCAAGAGAGTGGTTGGTCGTTGGAGTTGGAGGAATTGGCGAAGTTAAAAAATAAAATGGAAGCATTGGTGGAAGAAAAGTTACGCAAAGCTAAAAGGGCCGAGAGGATCCGTCGACGATTGACCAGGGTCAAACAAAAGTATGAGAAGGAGTTGGCTGCTGAGGTTGAATATGAAGATTTGTGGTCCTTTCTGCCCTACAGACAACACTTTGAATGGCCAATGGGCATTGGGATTAGATTTCAGTGGATGGAACATCGTCAAATGGATGAACCACCAGCCCATGAATGGTTGGCTTGGTTTGGAGGACCATGTTTCTTTGGGTGAAAAACACGTGCCATTTGAAGATTCAAGCTTAATGAATGGTGATTCCAAGATCATGGATGTTGATACTGATACAGGGGCCGGTAGCTCTTGGCAATGGAATCGATTTACTTTAGACGAGTCGAGATCATTGGAAGACGAGTCAAGATCATTGGAAGACGAGTCAAGATCATTGGAAGACGAGTCAAGATCATTGGAAGACGAGTCAAGATCATTGAACGGACACTTGATATCAGAGGATGAGTTGTGGATTTTGTTGGAATTGAAGAAGCCACAAAGGTTGTTCCATGAAGCAAATTGTGTCCCAACACCGAAGGATTTGTTGATGCCTGATTTGGTTGATCAATTATTAGATTCAAATGACACAAGTGAGTTATTGCGTTTTCGTGATTTACATTGTAACTGGGATGCTGTGAGCCCAGTAATCGATCATGAAGAAGCCAGACCGTTGGAATGTGTTAGTGGCCCACCTTGGACAGCCCTGAATAAATGGACACTACAATGGTCTGGATCAGAGCTTGAATTTTGGAACTTAGACATGAAATTTGATGGTTTAATTGCCCCATTATGTGTCAGTTAAGGGGACGGTGTAAATGTCATTTTAGCCCTAACCTCATTAGCACATTTTGCACGTTTAATTGGTTGAATTTTGTGTGCGTTAGCACTAATGTCTGTACTTCAGAGACCACATGGTCAGTTTCGGTTGTGAGTCTGAACCACCAATATGTTTGTAAGTCTGATTGAATATGCTTGGTAAATGATCTTTTTGTCAAATGTGATTGTGTTCTTTTAAATAGAAACCACATTAACTGAAGCATTTGGTTATTGGGCCGAAGTTGAGCGCGTCTGAACGGGTGGTTTTTATAGTTTAAACATAGCTCACTTCACAATGGAACTCTCCTCAAAACCATCAGTGGATTGCCAAGAGAGTGGTTGGTCGTTGGAGTTGGAGGAATTGGCGAAGTTAAAAAATAAAATGGAAGCATTGGTGGAAGAAAAGTTACGCAAAGCTAAAAGGGCCGAGAGGATCCGTCGACGATTGACCAGGGTCAAACAAAAGTATGAGAAGGAGTTGGCTGCTGAGGTTGAATATGAAGATTTGTGGTCCTTTCTGCCCTACAGACAACACTTTGAATGGCCAATGGGCATTGGGATTAGATTTCAGTGGATGGAACATCGTCAAATGGATGAACCACCAGCCCATGAATGGTTGGCTTGGTTTGGAAGAAATTTTCTTTCCTTTGACTTTTGAATGTACTAAGGTCGGTGCTGTTCTGAAATATTAGTGAAATCTATTCCACAGATCAATTTAGAATGGCTCTTCTTCCTCAACATTGACGAAGGATGCAATTGGAAATTTGACCTTAACCGATTTTGAAAAATGAAATAAATTTGCGGCAGTATTTTTCAACTTCAAAACTGGTCTCAAAAGTCTTTGGAATTGAAAAACGACTTCTCCAGCTAAATAAACAGAGTGACCAGCTTGTTGTGAGTCATTTGACACCCAAAGAATCTTTGATCTCAACAACTGTGATAACAAGGAAAATTGTTGCAGACCTGATTGTAGCAGCAACTCAAATCAATAATAATTCATAATCGAATCAAAAACCTCTTTTGAAATAGCCCTTTCAAGTTACGTTCCTTACAGACCCACGTAATTTGGAGCACTTTATTGAATGACAAGTGAAAATTGAGGTGATAAAATTTGGAAAATGAAGTAGTTTTTTTTTGCAAACTTCATGTATTTTCGCCATAAAATTGGAAATTTCAGCAAGTTTGCTTTGCTTGGTTAATATTTGTAAAGTGTCTTTTGGTGCTATGTTTGTCTAAGTTCAGAAAAGAAAACTTTTCATAGAAAATTGTGGGCCTATCAACTTGTTCTCAGGCGACTCTGACTGGATAAAATAGCTGCTTATTTTGCCTGCGATAGGATATCCATTATATTAAAAAAACTCAAATTCTTCAGATTTGGATATAATCGGTAGATAAAAGGCAATTCTGATGGTACCGTTTTGAAAAACTAGATGGCTATGCTTGCAGCATAAAACATCCAAGACAGTGGTAGGTGCCAATTGATAGGTTTTGAGAGAAGATGGAGTTGGAGATGTGAGAGTTTCTCCAAAATTATTCGACCAGGAAAAAATTGTGGTGATAAACTGTCTGATAATTTTAGCGTTGCGGTAACTTCCATGATACGGATGGTTTGCTGAGTGGCCTATGTTGCCATAACAAAGAGCGAAACAAAAACACCGACTTTGTGAGCAATAATTTCGGCCAGACTGATCGGTCATTGAGTACTTACCTATGCCTTTCAATGTGCATCCCTTGAAGCTTCAGGATATGCTCCGATCCACGAAAGACCTGTATAAGATGCTCCTGATTTTTGAGAAGCTGGATATCGCTTTGCGAGGTCCCATGCAAATCTCCAAATATATATCCTCCTACTCCAGCAGCCAGAGTTGATACGGCCATGCCCACGAAAAGTTGGCATTTGGTTCGCCCTGGGGCTGGCACTTTCAGGACGTGTAAAAGGTTTGTTAATTGGGTTTGGCTAATGACACAGGACTGGTTGGCCACGTGTAACGTGTGGGCCCACGAAGAAATTTGTTCATTGTTAGGCACCGTGAAAGTAGTGTTGAACCAATTGAATAAGCGGCATTTTTTTTTTGTTACGGGTTTTTTAACCGATGTCAGGTACGAAATCCCTGGCAAGAATAAAAATGAATTATGCAATCTTGCAAAAAGGTAAAGTCACTTTCGATAGAAATAGTGATAACGAGTTTGAATTCGCTGATCGTGCTTCTCCCTGTACGTAGGGTTGGTCTAGTATAGTTTGTAGAAAATTGTCCAAATCGTATTTAAAACTATTCAGTGGGTCCATTACAATGTAAAATCGTCTAATATTGCAAGGCAATAAGTTGTAAAGAGTTGGAGCTCTAAACATTACGAAATTTGATTTGATTGTGCGAATCAATTTACAATCTCCAATGACATTTTTTAATTTTATTTGGCAACTGATTCCTCGCCTTTCATTGACACAAAAGTCTGTCCCTGCATTTGAATGCATAGATGATAAGATATCTTTCATATCTTCTCTCTATACTGTAAAGTCCGAAGGTGGATTTTTTGAATGTCCTACCTCGGAGGTAACTACGGTTGAGGTACGTGAAGTTGTCAGTGCTGCCATTTCTTGACTTTATGAATCATTTTTTTCTATATTTTTCATTCTCTCGTTTCCTACACTTATAAACAAGCTTCGGTTATGTGCTTTTTGCTTTTATTGTACTGTATGCTTCTTATGGAGTGGCGTACCGTATACATGTTGACTTTCAATTTTTGTATTTTGAACCCAACAACTTAACAATTCCACAATGTTACTGAAACAGGTGAGTTTCTCAAACTTTTACGAAGTAGCTAGTTCAAAAATAAGTACCTCGTAGCTTATATCAAGGAGCTACATGATAATTACGGTCGATTGTAAATTGAGTTCTGTAAAGAATTAGTCGCTTGGAGTTTGTTATCTTCCAAGTTGGAGGTGTTTGGACGAGCAAAGTGGATACATATAAAGACGCTTGATGCATCTACGGCAGGGGTCGGCAACCATTTTTGGGTTAAGGCCCACGAAATTTGATTCGTGTTGTCTGGGGCCCACCAAACAAACATTGGTAGGTTCAGGGGCCCACAAATAAGCGGTCAAAGAGCTTTGGGCCCACAAGTACAGTACTATGGGTGGCTCTCGGGCCCACTATTTTGGACTTTCTCCATAGCACCTGGGCCCACCAACGACCACCCTTGGGCCCACATTTGGGCCGCGGCCCACCGGTTGCCGACCCCTGATCTACGGAATAACCAAAGATTAAGGTGGAAAATTCAAAGGAATAATGCTTGGTTAACTGCAGCAATCTCTACAACAACTGTCACGATTCTCCTAAGCTATTCTGGTTGATATATAATAGAATAATATGACTTAATATCTCTTACCCTATCGAATGAGTCTAGATAGAAAATAATATACGTACACGTGGTATGAGGGTTAGTCTTCGACTGCCTAACCGGGAAACGAGGTTTTATTGCGAGCATATTTAAACATAAAACAGGTTTTTCGATGAAAGCAGCGGGTTCCCTTGGTAAGAGCGTGTCCGGGACTCGACAGGGAGCCCAAAACCTCCGGTTGGTTGGTCCTCAGATAACTCCAAAGACATCCCGATTGCGACAACAACCTAAAGTAATTAGAAATGCATGCTTCAAAAAAACACGCGAGGAGTACTTGAGCTAAATTCAAAGATACAATTTCTATGACTGTTTTCGTCTACGGTATAAGGCAGATTTGAGAGATATTTTGGGAAAAGTTCCGCTATAATTAATTGGATGATGCCGAACTCTGCTTTAATTGAAGAAGTTGTCTTCATGAAACCCGTTGTGCGGTGGCTCGTACTTACGAAGAAACTTTTACAGTCCGACCGTAAATATATCAATGAACTAGCTCAAGTGAACGCAACAGCTCCACTATTCCACAAAGTTACGGTATATCGTAGCTTCCTCTGAGGTAGCACTTTTAAAAACTCACTTCAGTAGTTACTACTGATGCGTTTCGAAATCAATTTTTTCCAAGGAATTGCGATGCTGGTCCTTGCTTAGGTTTTTGGGTTTGAAAACTAACCACAGCCAGAGATGTTTTGAGAGTTAAAAGACATAAACCCTGAATCAAAAATGGCAGTACTGCTAATCTCCTTCCTAGGAGGTAGCTTACGAGAAGTACTATCCGAGAAAGTACTTTCAAAAAACTGACCTCATGACTCTTAAGGGTGGAAATACACGGACAGGCGAAAGTGGCAGGCCAGCCATTTTTTCAGCCTGCCTGGCTGAATTTTGACCTAACCCACCTGAAAAATGAAGCCTACCTGCAGACCGGCTCATTTAGAGTGGAAATACACGAGCAAGAAAAGTGAGAGGACAATAATTTTTTCAGCCTAAAATATAAAGCCTTAGAGGATATACAGCCGCATTTCGGAAATGTTTTCTTAATAGTTTCGATACTTGAGATTTGTAATGTGCCATTTTTACTTGCGGCTGAGTAAAATAATGCAAAAACATCTTTAGATAACGACGGGATGTGAAAGCAAGATTGATCATAGAGTGGGTTAGGAACAAAAGCAGAGAGAAAAATGAAGGAATTTTGAAAACTTGTAAAGAACATTGTGACACAACATAGTTTTCACAAAATGTGAATGGAAAAGGAACTAGACATATGAACAAAATAAAACAACTACTGCACTTTCATGTCCCATTTCTGTGTCGTTGTTAGTTTAGAAATAATTTGTTAGCTTCAATATACTTTCTCTTTGCAATTTGGTACACCTATTGTGCAATATGATAGTGCTTTCTAGATTAAGTGCAATCTTTTGTCTGAAAATATAAATCAATAAAATGAAAAACCAGGTGTATTATGCCAAAATGGGAAATATTTGGTTCGGAAACAATTGAATAGGGACAAACAACATTGTATAATAAATGTGAACGTCATTTAAAGAAAGTACTACATCTGTTTAATTGACCTTCAATAGAGACCTATTATACACTCACCAGAACATGAAAATCATGTTAATTACAATTCCTTTAATGGAGGATAAACTAAAAGAAATTGAATATTGTGAAAATGTACTTTCCAACATTGTGATTTTAGTATTAAGTTTAAGTTTCAAATAGTATTAGCACCATGATGTGTTGGAAAAAACACGATATGTTTTTATGAACTTAATACGTACCAAAAATATCTCCTTCCCCTCATTAATTGAACATAACAAAAGTACCTACGTTTGTATTTTTTCTGTAAGTTATTAACATAGTTTTTAGGCACCACATCATTTTTATGAAAAGTTACAGAGATTCCTCTATCCTGACTATTATTATGCATTTCATTTGTAGAACTGTTACTCTGTCATCATCAATATTTGTTACTTGTTTTGGATTGATACAAGCCATTATAGTACTAAGAGACAACTCTCGCCTACAGAAGGAACAGTTTTTGAGATTTGTTGACAAGCCTCAAACGAGGACAGCTGACGAGCGGATTTTTGTAAACATTCGTCGTGCGGTTGCCAATAAGAAGCATCTTATGAAGTTGCAGAGACTGGGGCTCACTAGTATGGGCTCTTTTCTCAGGAGTACCCCTACCAAAGGGTTGGAGATCATCATGGATGTCATGCCTCTGCCCATCAGGCTGAGGATGCTGGCGGCCATGAGTCAGGTCCGGATCCAGGGCAGAAATCCCACTAGATGGGACGGCATTGGAACCAAAAACAAAAGAGGGCATATCTTCTTGAATATCAAGGAGGCTCAGACCCTGGGGATTGATGTGGTCTTAGACAAGATCCCGACCACCACAGAATGGGAGAGGACCTTCCAAGTAGATCTGGACTACCCGGAGGAGGTGTACTGTAAGGTATACCACACTGGGATGGTCATGTACACCGATGGGAGTGTCAAGGATGATGAGGCGGGCTATGGAGCCAGCCTCACAATCCAGGGCCATACTATCAAAGAGATCAAGGGCAAATTGCCTGGGTATGTCACGGTTGAACAGACCGAAGTCTTAGCCATCCTAATGGCTGCAAAAGCAGCCAAAGACATGAGAGAAGTCGGCCAAGACATACTCATTCTTACAGACAGCAAGCAAGTGCTTCACAAAATGTCAGGAAGGCAATTTGGAGAGCTGACAGCGCTCCAATACCACAAAGAACTGATGGATCTCAGTCAAGATCACCATGTTCAGCTGGGATGGGTAAAAGCCCATTCTGACAACCAGGGCAATGACAGAGCAGATAAACTTGCCAGCCAAGGGAGGCTTTCTCATTGCTCATTCAAAGCGCCTATGGCGCTCTCAATTGCCAAAGACACAGCCATGACAAGAGCGAGGTCAATCTGGGCAACATTGTGGGCCAAGGAGCCAACATGTAGGCAGACAAAGCTATGGTTTCCGAAGCCAAGCTCTACACACACTCTCAAATTTGCGAGGTGTGACAGAGACACAATTTCACTAGTTGTACAGGCAGTCACAGGGCACAATCACCTGAACTACCACCAGGTTGTCTCCAGACAAAGGACCGACAAGGTCTGCAGACTGTGCGGAGACAGGGATGAGACGTTCCACCATCTTGTCAAGGAGTGCCAGGCCATGGGGAACACCATTTCCCAGGCAATGGCGCCTGACAGGCCGGTGGAGGATCAAATCCTCTCGGTGCTGCGGCTGAAAGAAATCCGGAGCATCATGACACCAATGGACCCAGACTATGACCCTCAGGGGGCAAGTAGAGACCACAGTGAACGTCATTAAATGACACACTGACTGTGCACATTGCACACACTGTTCTGGCCCACAATGGGCCCAAAAATGAACTCAGTATGGGAGGACCTGGTTATCCAAAACCAGGATGCGCCGAAGACAACACTACAAACATCACAGGTTACCATCATTGTGTACATGTATTTGCTGTCTGCCCAAATAAAATCTGAAAATCTGATTGTTTAGCACGAAAGATTTGTTAATTTATATTTCTGTCATTTCCAATTTTTCATCAAATATTTGGATTTTTTAATCAAAATTTTCAGAAATGCCAATTTTTTTACCAAAATTCTTCACAACTTTAAATATTTGGTTGTGATTTAAATATTTTTTAAAATATTTTGATGCTTTTTTCTTAAATATTATTTAAATCTTTGGGCTTCCAAATTAAATATTTTCGGCCGCTCTAATTATTACTCAAGTTGTGCCCAAACAAACAACAAGTGACCCTGACTTCAACCTAGGGATGGATGACAGCGGCAATTTTGCCCTCGACTCCGACACCGACACCACAAGGTTGACACCCACTCCGACACCGGCACCTGAGTTGAAGTTGCCCATCAACGTCGTGGTGTCGACACTGACATAGATAGCGTGTTCCTTATAATTAAGTCAAACAAAATGTGCCCTTTTGGACTGTACTATGGAGCACCAGTTTTGACAGACCTACGCATTCTAAAGACATTTAAGTCCATGTTAGTGCAACATAAATTGGAGAGAGAGAAAATAAGCTTACATTTTACAATACCCTAGCTGGGTGTGTGATTTTCTTGCATTGCGTTAATGTTTATGATGGAACCAAAAATGATGATATTGGATTTTGTTTAGTCCTTCACATTTACAATCAAAATTGGGATCAAGTTTTTGGGCGGGCAGTACGTTTGTCAAAACGACGTTCACGATTCAATCGAAAAAAGCGACCTCAAGCGGCATTTATGGCATGACCTGGAATGGAAAGTAGAGAAATTCCGAAAATACGCTTTTCACTCTGCTAAGTTTGAATGCCTCTGGTACATCCTCAGTGATTTGTAATTGGCAGCAGTTAACAGCAAATTGTTACTTATTGTTTCAAGAAACAGTCTTAAATTTTAAGGACATCAAGATTTTTGCCTCATTTTGAAGTTATTACACGTTTAAAACGTCAACTTCAGTCTCGAAATTAGTCACTCTCTACATATGAGGAAGGAGAAAAAAGGGAAAAGGAGAAGGCAAGAGGCAATGTCAACCAAATCAGAGCGACCAATTTCAGACCTTAAAAAAGGAGTTAGGGAAGGTTTCAGACTAGTGGTCTTTTAAACACCGTTGTGGCAAATCAATGCAATTTTGGTGCATTACAAGTACACTGCATTTGAAGTTAGAATAAATGGCTCTAGAATGAAACGAAAAGGAAACACCAAATACTGATAAAACTTGCATAAAAAGCGAAAGAAGTTACTACATAGAGCGGGTCTCTTAGTACTGTGTACACACCACGTTTTGAATCGTGAACGTCAACGTCGGCACAAGAGACCTGGTATTGATGCCGACACCGAAAGCCCAAAAAGTTGGTGTCAACACCTTGGCACCGACACCGGCTTCTCGCCCACCCCTACTTCAACCCTACAAACGAAACAAACTTGTTTGGGCACAACTCCTTGGAAAACGTCATAGCCAAAGGTCAGCTGGGGCCTGAAAATTGTCCAACAAAATGATAGGCCTGTCTGCCCCACCGTCTCCTCTCTGCCAACTCTGTGTCAATACCTAAGGCCGCGCATTCCATCAATGTTTCGAGAGAACACGCGCTGTACTCGTTCCACTTTTTGTAACCCAGCCGAGGTCACAGGGGCCCAGACGTATTCAGGATGGGGCTGAACGATGGATTTGTACAGGGTCAACATTGTGATTCTGTCCCTTGATTTAAAAGTCCGATATATCCATCCTCGGGTTTGAAAGGCTTTCATAACTTTCCCTTGAATATGAACATTAAAGTTTCCAGTGTCTTCAATTTGTACTCCTAGATCTGTGATAGACGATGTAGCAGCAAACCATGGTCTACTTTGTCAAAGGCTTTGGTAAAATCAAGGTAGATAACGTCTACTGATTCATGCATGGTCTTTTAATCCTTCAATAATGTCGCTAAACCAAAGCTACGCAAAAGGCGCTTTCCATAGTGGCCAAAGAAAAATGGAGTGAAGTTGTTATATACACTGACAGCCAATCAGCAATTAAAGCCATTTCAAGTGGAGACGACAACACCCTCACCCTAAAAAACTGTATAGAGGCAATGACAAACTTGGCCAAAAGAACAACGGTAAAAGTCTGGGTGCGGGGTCACTCAGGCGTCGAAAATAATGAGATTGTTGATCGCCTGGCTAAACAGGCAATCGATAAGGGGAAGGCAGGCTTTGTGCTCCCCCCCACTTCCAAAGTCAAACCAAGTTTAAAGGCTGAACTACAAAGGCTATGGAGTATTGAATGGATAAATTCGCCATCATTTAGGCAAACAAAAATATTTTTACCAAACCAAATAGACCAACACTTTTCCGACAAAGTGATGAATATGAACAGAACGGAGGTCGGCCAAATTGTTCGACTTCTGACAGGACACGCTTTTGTTAGATACTTTCAGTTCAAAATAGGCCTGGACAACAATGAACTTTGCAGAAAATGTGGTCTCGAAACAGAGACAACATTCCACCTTCTTTGCAGATGTCCTTCATTAATGGAGACAAGGGACCAGTACTTCCAAAGGCATGTTATCGACGAGGGGACGTACATCACGAAGAATATTGAACCGCAGAGAATTGTCCAATTTGCCAAAAGAGGAAACCTTGAGATGGATTGGTCAAACTAATACAAAACGACACCAAACCCAAAGAACCACTGACTTTATGAGAAGACCAACGAATGACACCTACGAACCTGAAATAATGCTAAGCTGTTGAATAGTAGGAGGGCGGAAAAATTGCTGAATAGCAATACCGCCCATAAATGTTCAATCACCAAAATCCTACTGAAATATACAAAAAAAAAGTCGCTAAAATGTTGAACAAGCTGGGTTATAGTACTGAAGTGCGCTCGAAAGCCATGTTGATTTGGCGGAATTATTTTCTTCCGCTCAATATATTCTAGTAGTTTGACCTTGAGGATCTTTTCGAAGACGTTGGATATGTTTGATATTAACGAGATGGGTCGTTCTCGGGTAGAGTTTTGTCACCTCCTTTAAAGAGAGGTATCACATGGGCCAGCTTCAGTGAATTGGGAAATTCATTCCGGTCCAAAGATCGCCTCATGAGGTATGTAAATACAGGGGGCTAACACCTCCGAACATCTGACGAGGAATTGAGTAGCAATCCCATCGGGTCCAGGCGAGCTGGATGGACATAAATACGTAGGGCATCTAATGCGTCTTTCTAAGTAATGGAGAGATAATTCAATCCGTCAGTTACAAAGCTCAGGTCATTGTTCGCAGTTTCCATTACGTCAACCGGACAAGATAACACAGTCTTGAATTGATCTCCCAATATATTGACAAGGGTGAGCGAGTCAAAAGATTCATCGTTTTTTTGAAGGGACCTACTCTAGGACTAGCTTTCCTTTTGGAGTTGGCCTATGAATAAAACGCTTTGGGGTTGGTTTTTACTTCATTAATAACTCTGTTCTCTTTCCTCATTTGTTCGTTGTGAATTGATGATTTGATTTGTTCATCAACCTCCTTTAATTTTCCAGCAATGGCCTGAAGGAGCCAGGAATTTGCTGCCCGCTTTAAACAATTTCCCAATCTACATTTCTTTTTAAACATTTTTTTCCTATAGTTAGGTATGTTAAGTCATGAACCGACTATAGTAGTTTGACCTCGCTTTATTCAGACAATACACGTTTATATACTATATGACAGAAATGACTAGAACGAGTGACTAGAATACGAGCAAGAGCAATGACTCAACAAGGTACAACAATTTGAGCTTTGTGCGGTCGCTTTGTCGGTATGTTGGTGTTTAGACAGATTTCATCAAAAATCTTTGTCATTCGTTCGTTTAATAGCTTCGTCAACAGTGGGTTCTTGATCCAAGATGGGTACAAGGTTTAGCTTGTGAATATCATTGGAAATTAGTTCCCAATGGGCGTCAGTAAATATAAATCTTTCTAATCCGACCTTTTTTGATTTTTTTTGCAAGCTACGGTCGCATTTATGATAAATATTCATATGGATTTGAACGAGGTGATGATCCGAAAGGTTGGAAGGAGATACATTCACATGGTTTATTAGTTCATGGTCATTTGCAAGGACAAGGTCCAGAACATTTTTTCCTCTTGTAGGTACACCAATGTGCTAGCTGAGACTATTTCAAAAAAGAAATCTTCGAAAGCGTCAAATGAAGTCGAGCTTTATCTAGGAAAAGATCCGCTGGAGCTTGGTTGTCATTCAACCAAGTTAGAGGGAAAGTTGAAGTCTCCAAGCCTAATTAAATTTGAACACCTTCCCATTTCAAGGTCCAAAAATTTCAGAGCTTCGACTAAGAATTTGTAAGAGCAAGATGGAGGTCGCTATATAGTTACTAAAGTTAGGTCCAAACATTGTATGTGACAAACCATCACATCAACTTCTCCGTTGGACATTTTGCTACACTGCGCATGAAGTTCATTTTTTAAATAGAGGCACACACCTCCGTGCGGAAATTGTGGGTTCTCTGGTTTTAATCTGTCGCAACGGTACAGTGAGAAACCTCGAAGATTGATTTCTTCGTCTAAAAAAGATCCCTGGTCTCAGCCATGTTTCCGTCATAGATATAAAACTATGTTGGTTTTCAAGGGCCAGTTCTTCAAGCGATCTCATTTTTGTCGCGTTGTTTTTCGAAATAAGACATTGAACATTTACATATATTCCCGTTATGGGTAGATCGCTCTTTGCTGCATTAGCGATACCATGGTGTAAACCATGCTTTCCAACCGTAAAAAAGCTTCTCGAGGAACGAATGTTGGTTGCGAGATTTGCTTCAATGCAACTTGGGGATTTATCGCGTGTGAAAACGCGTTTGGATAAGTTTGTTCAGGGGTGGGATGTTGAATTGAGGGGGAATTCGGAAAAAGGCGGGACAAGAGGTCTATGAAAGGGCCTTGAGGGGGGAGCGGTTTGGTTTTGCTCGTGATGATTGGTCGTTGGAACATTTGAAAGGGGTCGTCTTCTAGAAGTTCCTTTTATATAAACTTTGGTACACTTCTTGTTGTAACATACCTTGTTCTTCATTGAATTTAGACACATGAAAGGATGAGAATATGGGCAATTTTCTTTGTTACAACCACATTTTTTATACTTCATCAGTCCAAACTGATGGAGCTTTGGACACTGCTATCTTTCTTTTTGCAAACCTGTGTACGGTGTTTTTTGCATATTTCAGTGCGTTGGACGATTGGGTCTAACTGGCCGGGCTGAGATCTGCGTTAGCATTCTTACAATCATATCAGTTTGTGATGGCAAGTTTTCTATTTGAATTTTAGTCGTAAGGCTTTGAACAAGTGCCATCAGGGCTTCCACTATAAACGGTTTGTTAATGGAAGAAAAGTCTTTATCTCGGGTGGCTAAGTCCAAGCATTTCCTGGCCTCATCGCTCACTTTGATTTGAGACAAGTCCATGTCTCAAATCAGACGAGGGCAATCATCACGCTTTAAGAACGTGGGTTTAATAACGTGGCCAAGGAGAAATATCAGAGAGGAAAAGTATCGGAGAGTCCTGGGAGGAGCCTTTGACCAATTTTTTTGTTGTTGAATAAATGAAATATTGAACTCTCATTCGATCTCATTCGACTCGAATGTTGCCGACAGATCTTCGTAAAGCCGGGTCAAATCAAGCTCGCAAACTAAATTTGTTGCTCCAGCTTGAGGATAAACAAAAAAAACTACAAATAATTATGAAACATTTTACCTTTTGGCAATTTCATTTTTGAGGAAAAGATATTGATTTTAGAGCTTTGGGTAATACCCAGTGACCAAATTTCCAACCCAATTAATGTCAAAATTACCCCACAAATGGGTAATTACTCGGCATCTGGCAACACTGATTATGACATTTCTAGACAAGAAACTAAATTTTTGATTTGGCGGTAATTTGAAACTTTTAACTGACTATTTGGCAGAGCTAAAGGGCTCACAACTTCAGGTGTGAATATCGAACCACCCTGAACTATTTGAGAGGGTTCATTTTCGAATGTGCTCTTTTCAATAGCCCTCATGTATTTTGCTTTGGCATGGAATGGTCCACTGGAAATTTGTGATGAGTAGAGCGGCCGAAAATATTTAATTTTGAAGCCCAAATATTTAAATAATATTTAAGAAAAAAACATCAAAATATTTAAAAAAACATTTAAATCACAACCAAATATTTAAAAAATATTTAAATTTGTGAAGAGTTTTGGTCAATAAATTGGCATTTCTGAAAATTTTGATTAAAAAATCCAAATATTTGATGAAAAATTGGAAATGGCAGAAATATAAATTAACAAATCTTTCGAGCTAAACAATCATATTATGCAATTAAAACTGGTTATTCTTGACAGTCCCTATTTATACCCTACATTTAATTAATATTTTACTGCCTAAGGTTTGGTTGAATATTCAAATCAGAGTTTCCATATATTTTTTTCTTGTTGGAGTTACGGTTTTCTGTTTTAACTGAAAGTAATTTTCGAGGCCAAGCTGACCACAATATTTATATTTGTTATATTATATTTTTATCAAATATTATATTTTTTATTTGAGTTTGCCTATTCCCCTCAAAAAGAGTCGAAAAAATCGGAAGATTTTGACAATGTAGTCTTTGGAAAGGTCAGATTTTTTATCAAAATTTCAAGATTTACTGAAATTATAGAGATTCATGAAATATTGCAAAGAAAAAAGAGAATTTTCCAAGAAAAAGCCCAAATATTTAAAAACTGCTCAAAAACGCAAAACATTTAAATTAAATATTTTATATATAATTAAATATTTTCGGCCGCTCTAGTGATGAGGATGCAAGGGTTTCTGCACTGTTTAGAATCTACTCAGACACTGAGGACCCTTTGATCCGCTCAATGGTGCCCAAAAAAGTCTGTCTGGGGATGACAGTTTCCAAAGCCACCGGGTTATCGACCATCACAACCGCTTGTCCAGACTCTAAAGTTTAAAAGACCAAGATGACCTCCCATCGGTAGAGTAGTGGTTTGGAAATGAGAAATGGCAAGTCGTGACCCATGGACAAGACCAGGCTTAATATTGATTTGGACCGGTATGGCTTTGGAGGCATTACGTGGTATGATAAACTTCCTGCGCCTAAGTGTGGCCTCCACTTCCCATGATGACGTGTTGAGCCTGTTGCTTATGTCCCAGTACAAGTCTCCCTGCCCAGTATAATTACTGTAGTTCGAATTAGCATTAAAACTCAGACCATACTTTTTTCTGAAATTCATGGTCCACGATAAGGTCTGAACAAACATTTGCCAAAATAATTTGTTACAGATCGTCCTTCCCATTAAAGAAAAGGTCAAAACATTTACTCCGCAACTCCAAACGGTTTCTTCCAATGCCATAGAGGGGCTTGTTAACAGTTGATTGAGACTGAATGTAATCAGAAATAGTTTTCTGAGATAAAAATAAGACCTCTAGGAACATTTTGGTGCATGTGGTGTTACATCCTTGTTCAAGCCTTTAAAATGGGATATTAAACTTCAAAAGGTACAAACGCCATGGTGTTTAATTTTCTTTGATGGACTCTAAAAGGAAAAAACAATGGCTCAAAAAGATTTACCTTCTCTTTCGTTTGTGTGTGTGATCAAATTTGAAGAGATGGTTCAGAATTTGCGTTACTTTCAATCAATCTCTCCATTAACATATTTTGGCCCTGAAAAGGGCCTTTCTTTGGGTAATGAACCGAGACGGATGGTTCATTTCTTAAGCACGCTCTCCACGAATGCGACGGGCTAGTTGGATGTCCTTGGGCATAATGGTCACACGCTTGGCGTGAATGGCGCACAAGTTGGTGTCTTCGAAAAGACCCACCAAATAGGCCTCGGAAGCCTCTTGCAGAGCCATGACGGCGCTGGATTGGAACCGCAAGTCGGTCTTGAAGTCTTGAGCGATCTCACGGACCAGGCGTTGGAAGGGCAACTTGCGGATGAGCAATTCTGTGGACTTTTGGTAGCGACGGATTTCTCGAAGAGCCACTGTACCGGGACGATAACGATGGGGCTTCTTAACACCACCAGTGGCTGGGGCGGATTTACGGGCAGCTTTGGTGGCCAGTTGTTTGCGGGGTGCCTTGCCTCCGGTGGATTTACGGGCGGTTTGCTTAGTACGAGCCATGGTTACTAGTGAATGTCAAGATCAAGAGTGATGCAGGAAGAAATAGGGACGCTTATTTATACTATGAAGAGAGCGATGGTTGAAATGAGAGAAGACTCAAGATTTATAAGGTAGAAGTAGTTAAAGCCTTATTAAAAATACATCAAAGCAAATATTAGCACAACGTGTATTTTATGACCTGAAAATGCCTCCAAATTCTAAGACATTAAGCCTTAAATTTATCATTGAACATAAGAAGTGGCACTTGTGGTATTCCGAGGGATGGTTTGAACACGAAAGCGCGGACCATAACAAAGATCCAACGGTTTTTTGGTTGGCCCAAACCATCAGCTGTTCACAACAACGTTGGGGTTTCAAAAGAAGCGTTCTCGGGTATGGTATAAAAACCAGATGGTCCTTCGAGTACAGCATCATTCGTAATAAGTGAATCATCATGACCGGACGAGGCAAAGGTGGAAAAGGTTTGGGCAAAGGCGGAGCTAAACGACATCGCAAGGTTTTGCGTGATAATATCCAAGGTATCACTAAGCCCGCTATTCGGCGATTGGCTCGTCGTGGTGGTGTCAAGCGCATCTCTGGCTTGATCTACGAAGAGACCCGTGGTGTGCTCAAGGTGTTCCTTGAGAACGTTATCCGTGATGCTGTCACCTACACTGAACACGCTAAGAGGAAGACCGTCACTGCCATGGATGTGGTCTATGCCTTGAAGCGTCAAGGCCGTACCCTCTACGGATTTGGTGGATAAGTCCATCAATGATTCCGGATTGCTCCCATGCCAAAGATCTACTAAACTTACTCGGCCCTTTTCAGGGCCACCAATGCGTTCCTTGTTAAGATTTTAAAGCTTCTTAAGATGGCTATAGGATCCTTCGATAAGGGTTCATCAAGCGCAATATCTCATTGCGAGTCGTATTCGACGTTCCTTTGGTCCGGTTTGAAATTGGTTTATTGGAAAATCCATTCGAGCATCAAAAAAGATGATAAGGAGTTTAGGATATAAAAAGAGAAGAGAAAACATTTGAGGTCGTAAAACGAATACGTATCAGATTAATTTTCATTCACACCCTCATGGACAGTAATTGCATTTGAAAGGACTTGAAGGTTTTTGATATTTGATATTGATTGGCAACTTGTTCCATTCGCGAGGCATCCTCACGAAGAAGGAGTGCGATCGACGGACTTGCTAATTTCATTCTTAAAATTTGCCTAACTTTCTTCCCAAAAGAGGAATGGTCAAATCTGGATAAGACAACACTCTATTTGATGTGTTACTGTAATCCTTGATAAAAAAGAATACTGGTGACGATGACCAAAATATATGTACTGTTTTGCTAACAGAACATAATGTCTTTTCACGGAATAGCAACCCTCGGTCTAAAAGTAGTGTTGGTTCTTACAGAAAATTTATTTGTATCCAGCTTTGAATGTATGCTCTTACAGATGCCTTTGCTGACATCCAGATGGAATTCTGGTGTATTCTGAATTCTGTTTCTTCAAGTCAAAGTTTCTTTTTCATAAAATCAAAGTCTTAAAAATATAATTCCATACAACATTCTTTCCTCAAGTGGCGCTTTATAAACCAAAGATTAAATTTAGTTCAACATTATCAATTATCTCCGCTTAAATATCCTGACTTCATTGTAGGACTTTTAGCAAAACCAAAACGTGTCTGATAACGACCAATTAAAAGTTATTTAAAACTGAAATCTTGCACCCGTTTCAACTAACTCACGAAAATATCTAGTTTGGAATTACCATGAAAGGGAGTTCTTGATAGTGCTCGAATCTCTATCTTCGAATAAAAATGTTGGCCTTGAAAAAGGCCTTGGATGGTGAAAAACGGTGGTAAGAAGCATTTTACTTAGAGGAGGTGTACTTGGTGACGGCCTTGGTACCCTCAGAGACGGCGTGTTTGGCCAATTCTCCGGGGAGAAGGAGTCGCACGGCGGTCTGGATCTCCCGAGAGGTGATGGTCGATCGCTTGTTGTAGTGAGCCAATCGAGAGGCCTCGGAGGCAATGCGCTCGAAGATGTCGTTCACGAACGAGTTCATGATGGACATGGCCTTGGAAGAGATACCTGTGTCAGGGTGGACCTGCTTCAACACCTTGTAGATGTAGATGGCATAGGACTCCTTGCGCTTGCGGTTCTTCTTCTTGTCGCCCTTGGAGATGTTCTTCTGGGCTTTACCGGCCTTCTTGGCAGCTTTTCCGGAGACTTTGGGAGGCATGGTGACGTTGAGAATTCAATATCAGAATGATGAAAAGGAAAGCCAGCTTCTGAATTTATACAAACTGGTTCTGTCAACCATTGGTTCGCTCCCCAATCTGCTCCAACAAAGAGTGCTCTTACGCGCCCGCGCCTATTTTGGGAGAGTTTTGAGCGGGAGAAATCACACAGACCATCTGCCTACCTCCTATGAGTGGAATGGATGGTTTTTGGCGGGCGGAGGGAAACGCGGGAATACCAGATGGTTTTTTGAGAGAAACACGTCAGCCTATAAAAGAATACCATCGCACAGGAAGCTTATCATTTGTTCCACTACCGTTGTAGAATAAAGGAAAAATCACAATGTCCGGACGAGGCAAAGGAGGAAAAGTTAAGGGCAAGGCCAAGAGCCGCTCCAACCGTGCTGGTCTTCAATTCCCCGTTGGTCGTATCCATCGGCTTCTCCGCAAGGGCAACTACGCCGAACGTGTGGGAGCTGGAGCCCCCGTGTATTTGGCCGCTGTCATGGAATATTTGGCGGCTGAGGTCCTCGAGTTGGCCGGCAATGCTGCCCGTGACAACAAGAAGACCCGCATCATTCCCCGTCACTTGCAATTGGCCATCCGAAACGACGAGGAGTTGAACAAGCTTCTGTCGGGCGTGACCATCGCTCAAGGAGGTGTGCTCCCCAACATCCAAGCCGTCCTTCTTCCCAAGAAGACCGAAAAGAAGGCTTAAATCAACTCAGGCCCCTTACCCCATCAGCCAGGCCCTTTTCAGGGCCAAAATAACAATTCCACAGATTATAAAAAGCTGCTTTTTTGACATTGTTTATTTAGGAAGGATCAACCCCATTGGAAGAGGTTGCATGGAAATGAACGTTCCAGGTGTGGGTGTGTGGATTCCAGAACTGTTGGTGCTGATTCCAGGACTAATATGATGCCTTCGAGGGCCGAATGATTACTGGTTCTAACATTGACAGATTAATGGTTGCAACGAAGGAAAAAACAATAATAGAATGGGATATGTGTACAGGTTGCTGAAGTGGCGCTTATTTTATCCATCAAGGCGAGCTCATTCATTTAGTACTCTCTTCAGTACGCAAATGCGAGAAGGCATGACTTCCCTCCCACGGTGTTTCGAATGGCTTTTTAGGTTTGGATCGAAATATCCAATGACATCTTGGCATTTTTTGGACCCACAACTCAATGGGGAACAACTTTACTTTTATTGTATTACATAAGTTTAGGTTCAGGGAAAAAGTTTTTGACCTAAAACTATTATCCGACCAACAGCGTTCGATGTCGGATGGAATTCTCAAACCGATTTGGCTGAAGCATAAGGAAAGGCGGAGAAGCAGTTAAGCGGAAAAGCCATGGAAAATTAGCCAACAATAGCTAACATCAGCGAAGTTAGTTTGGCAGAAACACGTCATTGATTTGTTTCTACTGAAAATCATAATGCTCGTCACAAGCCTTCCACTCCAAGAAATTTAGGTGCTTCTTGGTAGGAGTAATTTCAGTTTTCATTTGAGGAGTGTTAGCAGAAATTCGGAAATCTAGTTGAAAAAATGGCGTCGGATATTTTTATGGAAAGAGTGACATTCTTAGAGAGGATGGGATTGAGTTTATTATTTTCCTATAACACTAAGACAGGATTGCTAATGTCATTTTTTGGCTTAGATTGAACAGGGAATTAAGGAAAAAAACAAGTTTAGTTCTATTTTTTGTTTTGATTGGTTGACAATTGGTGTGGCAAGAGATGAAAACTCATCATCAATTTTACTACGCTCATTCGCATTCATAGTATGTGAGTAAGAATGTATATGTTTACTTTAAATCAAACCATAATCATAATTGTCATCTCCTATCGCATGGGTGTCATTTCTATCCGACTGGAGCGATTCCCATGGGCCCCACCTGAACGGCGGTCACGCCCACTAGGGACCGACTGATTCAAGGCCGCGGGCCCACCCACCGCCTGGCGTTCTTCATAACTCCGAGAACGATTGTAATGACCGCGCCCTTCACCATATCCATGACCGGGTCCGGGCAAAGCGGCACTGCCCCCCGAGATGTTCCGCCCAGGATAAGGTGGTGGAGCGCCCGAGGGGCCCGCCCCACTGCCATGGTTATGATGCTGTTGTGGCTGTTGATGGTGTGGCTGACCATGGCCAGGGTTAGCGGGTCGGTAGTGCTGAAATTTAGAGAGGCGATTAGCTGATGTTCGACTGATGTGAGCATGAATACCCAATGAAGCGAGAAAAGGAGGACAATCAGTTGAAACGTGTCCACTGGGCAAACCTGTGTCAATTACAATTACTTTGGTCCCAACAGTAATTAGTTATAATTACAATTAATATATTTTCAAATGTAATTAATTACAATTGCTTTATTTTAAAATGTAATCAATTAAAATTACTATATTTCAAATGTAATAAAATACAATTACTTTCAAAATGTAATTGAATCACATTCAATTACATTTAAGTGCAACAAAAGATCATTTTTTTGAAGTGCAATAATCTGAAAGCAGCGTTAAAAATTTGTCGACTTTAGGTGTATCTACTTTCAAACTGAATAATTTTGAAATGATGGGGGAAAAGTTTTCCTAGATCTTGTTTTGTAGGTAAAACTGTAATTGTAAATTGTAATTGAAATATGTCAATTGCATTGGTTGAAATGTAATTAACTAAAGTTACAAATACTTTTATTTCAAATGTAATTTACTACAATTACAATTGCTTGGGAATGTAATTGCAATTACGTAATAGTAATTACAACTGCATCACAGGTCTGCCACTAGGTTTGGTAAGTGGTTAAGAACGGACATGCATAGGATCAACATCGACATGTCTTTGCTTCTAGTGATAGAATGTATTTGCGAAACACTTATTGAATTTCCAAGTATCTAAGTACTTTTTAGAGTTTTTTGAACAAGACTTTAAAAGTCAATGGCAAAGAAGTTGACCATTTTCAGTACATTTGACGAGTTTCTTTGGTTTAATTTTAGTTTGCAGACCAGTAAGAAAGCCTCAAAACTTCACTATGTCCACACTTGCTCCAAACAATAGAAGTAAATCTGCACGTTGGTCGATTCATAAGAAATAAATAATATAATACAATTTCAACCTATGACAACCTAGAGCACTATATGTTATAATAGTGCTCTAGGACAACACATGAAGTTTCTCCTGTGTGGCACGACAGTATTATAAATGTTAATGCTATTTTATGTGATGAGTTTTTTAGCTCTGATGTGTTACATCGAACCATTAGTGAAGAGTAATGGCAATATTGAGAGAATAGAAACTTAAGAAAAAGAAGCACTCTGTGAATCGGCAAAAGTTTACCTTGGGCGGGACAGGGGCGTTGTTTTGAATGACCCATGAACCAACGTACACACCCTGATAATGAAGAAGAAAAAGTCAAGGAAAGGAAAGACTCAGTTGACCTCGAAGCATTCATTGGTAGTACCAAGCGTACAAGAAGCAAGAAAGTGGAAGGTCAGAAACGGAGAATAAGAGGACAAGTCGTCTGCCAGTTACCAAATTACCACTTTGGATTCAAGTGCAAGCATCCCTAAAAATTTACCTTTTGCTGTAATGACCGTACTGGTCGTCGTAAGGTCTCGGTCAAGTGTAGATTCTTTGGAAGATTCGGATTGGACGAAGGTGTGTGAATCGCGCAACATCGGATAAAAATGGCCATGAAGATCACCAAAGCAATGCTGGACAACAGAACCACGTACCAATACTCCTAGAATATCGGAGACACGCTGTCTAAATCGATGCCCAGCTTCCTTGACGGACTATCATTTCTCTTACCGTGACCCATTCTCGGATAGTGAGCAGTGTCTCCTCGTTCAGAATTAGATTCTTGAGTCGCACCAGAGGACCTTCGGCATCCACTTTCCGACACTTTAGGAACACGTCACAATATCCCTGGAAATTGTCGCACGGCGATCCGGGTCTGAGTGTGAGTCCCTCCGTCAAATCTTCGGGTCGGATGAATCCCAAGTCCAACAAGTCACTCGTGGACATGCACGTATTGTTCTTGGCTCCGGGTCTTCGACAGGCCAATTCACAGAGCTCACGCTTGCTCTGAACGATATCGCTGGTGAGGAAGCACGATTCCAGGCCAAACTTGAGACAAATCGAGCTCTGACACACGCCTTCTTGGCAGACTTGGGTGCCCTCATGGCATTCTGTAATATTATCAGGCTTGAATAAAGGCCGAGGACATCGAGCCTGTTGGCCGTCACAAGTGGCGGCCATGGTGCAATCGTCCTCATTCTTGCACTGTACTCTCTCCGAGCTTCGGGTGAACTGACACCGACTGGAACAACACGGTCCTTCACTGGGACTGCATTCCGTGTCGGGTTTGCGTCGACATCGATTCCGTTTGTTCTCTTCATCCGTCAATTCAGCGGATTTCCTCGGGTAGCAACAACTTTCGGTGCATTCGTGATCATCGAACCCGCAATCACATTCCTCGCCTTCTTCGACGATTTTGTTGCCGCAAAAAGCTCCATCGGACTCGGTGAAGCAATTGGGCTTGTGACCGTCCACGATGGCATCCAAAACGGCCGAAATGTTAGACTTGGAGCAATGGGAGAACTTGTTGTTATTATCCCGATCACCGGATGTGGCCGAAGCGAACATGATGTAGTTGCCGGCTAAACCTCCGGGTCGACATTCTTGCGGATAATCGTGGGGCGAGCCAAAATTATGCCCAATTTCGTGAGCTAACGTGAGCTGGGAGACTTTGGGCGGGACTCGGGAGTTGTAGTTGACGAAAGTGATGATCCCGGTGTTCAGACTTCGCTTGGCAGTGTGATGAACACCATTGATGTTCTCGGTGTACCGTTTGTACGTCTCACAAATACCTCCGGATGCACCTGGAAGACGAAGCAGGCTTGAAAGGACTTGCTTGGCAAAAGTGAAAAAAAGGGATATGATATCGATTACCTGAAGCCGAAGCCACCCAAGCTAGACCCAAGGTTCCTCCCGTGAAATCACGATACGTGAAGACGTATGCCAAACAGAACTCCTCGTGATTGGACTTGGAATGCAGATTCAAGAAATTGGACACATCCACATTGGGGATACAGAATTGATTTTGATCCGCAGTGACCCTGCCTGAGCTTTTACATTGGGAGTCATTGTGGATTTTGATTCGTTGCACCTCGAATTGGTAGCCATTGTGCTTGTATCGACCATCGAATGGTGTATCCGAATAAATCCGATTGACTGCCTTCACATGCTGGGCAATCAAGGACAGGATCTCCTCTTGGGTTTTGTCATCGTCTCCCTCCTTGAAAAAAAAACCCCATCAATTATCACATTTTAATTTCAATCAAAATATTAGCCCATTTTATGACGTACCTGAGCGTGAACATGCTTCCAGAAGAGTGGATCCGTTTGAATGTAGAGAGAGCAAGACTTCTTCTTGTTGGGACTGGGAATGGCTCGCTTGGGTCTCTTGAGCGGATCATTGGCCTCGGCCGAATACTTAAACTTGGGAATCTCATTCGAATACAACGGCAACGCCGAGGGAATCTCCTCGTCTTGCTCATCCCCCTGACCAAGTTCAACTTTTTCGTCCGCAGATTCGGACTGAGAACTTGGTCGACTTGGCGGAGACGGCTCACCCGAGTTTTGAATGCTTTCCATCCATTTCTGGACTGAATCGGACACGCCACAACCGCCTTGAGTCTGGCCGTATTTCCCATGTCGGAATGGATCCGTTTTAACGTGTGCTTCGTGATATATCACAGAATGAATGGTTCTGTTTCCAACCAAGGGCTCGCTGGATGATCCACCAAAAAAGGGTCTACTAGTTGTTGTGGTGGTGGGATTCGTTGGATGAGCAGAGTTGAGATCAATGTGAGCATATCGGTTGGCGCGCTCGACAAAGTAAGTCCCACGACGAGTCGAGATCTGACCGTCAAACACGCCATCCCGTATTGCACCGAAACAATGACTGTCGGGATCATCTAGAAGCGAGGGAGATGGGTCAGATTGGATACTTATGGTATCGTGAGAAAGTGCTGAGGACTTTCATCATGAATATTTGGTGATTAAATTCAGTCCTTTATGCAAGGGATGCAAAAGATTGGGGTAACCCTAAGTATCTGTCGGAGAATCGACTAAGGTGATAGCTGTTTTAGTTATTTAATAATCTGTTTTCCAAGACTTGATAACAATAAAAGCGGTATGGTTTAATTTTCATAGTGGGTAAAAAAGTCCAACCCACTCTTTTCAAGCATTTCCAACCGAAGTTTGAAAGGATATTCCGAACAAATTCTGAAAATTTCGTCACGAGTGTCTCCTGATATCATGAGAAGACCTTTTGTAGTGGTTAAAGCTGGATTAGCGAGTAATTAGAGTTTCAAGACACTTATTGTGCTATTACTTTCAGAATATATGGACGTTTCCAATTAAACGCCACCAACTTTATATTATAGGTTTAATACCGCCATCTACCGATGGAACAACTGGTTTCTTGGAAAGTGATTATTGCGGCCCCAAAGCTGTTAACAGTTTCTTGAACAATAATATTGTGATCTAAAGTGCCTCTTTTATAATTGAACAATATGCAAAAAAATGTTTGGTATCTTTGCCTCGTTGTAGGATACCTTTCTTGATATCGGTGGCCACTGACACTGCTGTTAGCCAACCATGACATGGTGAAATATGAATTTATTGTCATCATCTGCATTTTTTGCATTTGGAAGGGCATTAACGATGTCAATCTGCATTAAATTCTGCTGAATCGTCAACAGAGAATCAAAATCAAAAGCTACCTTTTCCAGTAAAGGAACCAACTAAAACTGACCTATTTCGAACAAATGAAGTATACAGGCCGGGACAGTTTAATAATTTAATTAAGGCTCTTCATCGCATATGATTTGGAAAGGCAATTTTTCGATTTTGATTTGGTCTGAAGTCAGGCGTAGCTTTCTTTTTTCCTCAAACAATGTAACCTCCCATTTCATTTCTTATCATTGTGAAGCCAAAATTAGAGCAAATTGAAGTCCCTGCTGCTGTTGAAATGACGTTAACTGTGAATTCAAGTTTCCTCGAACTGAGGGTATTACACACTGTGGATCATTTCTCTGCTCACTGAGCTGGCAATCACATAATACTTCATTGACGCCTTGATAACGATAAAGCAAGGGGGGGAATAGGGTATTCGAGGTAATTAAATGCCAAATGTTTTCTCTCCCGTCCTTCTCGCGTTCAATCAGCAATGACTTTTTCCACGTTTGAAGTTCGCCAAAAACCCTCTTCTAGCGTTTGAATGCCAATATTCAAGGCTCAACCCGAGTTCAAATGGCTTCAATTTGCAATATTGATGTGAAGACATGTGTTCGGGGAAATTAAAGCTAATCTAAATCTTGTCCCAACAAATGTCGCAAAGTGGCCAAATTTAACGTATCATGAATTAAATAACAATCGAGAGTGTCGAGTGAGTGGTCGGAATTTCTGCAAGATACCAAAGCAAGCGAGCAAAGGAAGTCGAAGATTACACTCACAAATCACGTTTTCAAGTGTTGTTCATTGAGATGAAAACGGGGCAATAAATTTTGGACATTACTTGATAAGATTATTTAAACCCGGGATTACGAATCAGCTCATTTTACCACGCTTGGCTGAAAACTAGGACTTGAGCCGGCCATCCATTTATGCAAATCCAGACAAGTAAGCGCATGCTTAAGGCTCTGATTACAATGACTTCCGGAGTGCCGAGGAATCAATTCCTCGACAACATTTGATGATTTGGCACATCCCACCATTGAAAGTGAATCATTTCCTCAGTCGTCTGAATCCCTCGACGATGATCAAGGTCAAACATTTGTCGTCACAATCCTTGCCTCTATTAACTGTGGTGCATGCATCATCGATTACTCTTTTCCGCGGTTCTCACCAACTCATAAAAATCATAACAGGATCTTGAAAGATCACCGACGCACTCACATTTGAACACCTCATTACCGCAAGATTACAACGTTATCTCGGTGACTTTTGGTGTCTTACCTAAGAGTTTGCCCTCGTAGATGTGTGAGGTATCTAAAATGTGGGTGATGGGCCGATCATCGTTATCATGAATGGATAGATCGTTGTGAAAGACGGAATGATCCCGTTTGAGTTCCATCTGGAAGCGTTGGCCATGGGCCACAAAGTCCAAACGCACTCGGTGATCCTCGTCCGGTAGAGAGCGCTTGTGTCGCGCATGATCCGTTCGAACGGGACTGGGATCGTAATGCAGGGGCTCAAAATGTTCCACATAATCACTCAGACGATTTAAACCTGAAACAAATCAAAGCCATTCGCCAATTAAATTGGGTAACAGAGGGTCTCTTGATCACTCCCACATTACAACCTGAACATTTCTTAACTAGAAAATTCCAAGTTCTAAAAATGTGAGAGTATTTCCTTCTACCAATTTTACATCACGGTCTCAAACTAGAAATCTTTACGGTCACTCAACTAACGGGCTTAATGTATGTATAACTATCCACTTCGATGCTTCTAAATAAGTCGAAGATGGAATATTACTACCAAAAATATGCTAAACCTTAGGGTTTTCTCGAAATACTCGTTTCATCCAACCCCTCTTGACCTACTAAGATTGAGACGCGGTCAAGCATTTAAACTCATTGAAATCAAAACGAGTCCTACCATTCCCAACACTCTTAACAAACTATTCGAAATACGCCTTTTGATACGAGAATGATTCTCAATCTACGTAAAATGTTGCCTTATTCCGCCCTCATCACCCTCAACTTTATCGTATATTCTTCCGTCAAGCATTCTCACATTCGTAAAAACTCTAGAACCTAGATTCCACAAGATTCTTTCTTTCTCTTCGACCAAAACCACTTCAAACGCGCAAAGGACAAAGAAAGGCCTTTGTTCGTTGGGCCCACTCTTTTCTTTCTCTCTTACCCGTGACGCCATGGGCCGTGAGCAAGGCCATCATGACCGAACCCACCAGGATGGGTCCCATGATCATCCCGGAGGTCCTTCCGGGGGGTCTGGCTTGAATGCGACTGAGGAGGGCGTAACTGTGATGTCGCGGAGGCGGAGGAGGTTGTTCCGCCCTTTGGGTCTTGGTCATGATGTTACTGAAGGAAGGAGGGAGGTGCGCTTCTTCTTTTTACTCGGGAGATGGAGCGCCTTCTTAAGTCAAGATTGAGCGTGTGGCGTTGAGGAGGAGGGTGAGACCGGACGCGCCCACCCACCCACTCCTCCGGATCTTCATCCCCGCCCACCCGAACACGGCACTCAACAACGGGTAGAGAGGCAATCCGAGGCGGCACTGATGCTCATTCGAGGAGGGATTTCCAGTCAAGTTGTGGCTCGGAGTGAATCCAGGATCCTCCTTCTCCTCTCTGGCTCTTCTTCTTTCTTTCTTTCTTTCTTTTTGTTCTTCTTCTCCTCTGCTTTCAGTGATTGAGAGGCTTGACGGCAGGGTTGCCGTTGTAGTACAAGGAAAAGGCCAGAAACGTGTTTTGAAAGACGGAAAAAAGGGTTGTAAAAACTTTTGGGGATAAGGACATTTCGAATGACATTTTCCAACGAAACGTTGATTTTGAAATATATTTTTTTCTAAAATCGATCTTGGAAGATTGCTTTCCAAATTTACATTTTCACTAGAAGACAACATCCTATTATCATTTTTTTGTAGGAAATTCCGTTTCACAAATTCAGAAGTCAAGTTTTTGAAAGATTGAAATATAACTTGTAAAAATATGGCGAAATATCTACTTCTGATAGGAAATAAACAAATAACAAAGAAGAATGAACAAAAAGTGATCCCAAATACAATACAAACTTTTGTTCGGACAAATATTTTAAAAACCCAAAGAAATATACAAACGTATAATACAAAAATGTGGGGAGGAGACGTGGCGTCGTGGTTAGCGCAGTTTCCTCTAGTGAGAGAGGTCCCAGGTTCGATTCTCCTCCCCGACCTTTCTCAAGGAAACTTTTAGACGCTAATTCACACCCACAGACGGAGAACCATTCTGAGACGGACATAAGATTGCCTATTGGAACAATTTGGACGATGTGATGGCTGACTTCGCTGGCCGGGCGAGGCTCAACCCTCCGACCCTGGCACCAACAATCCAAAAAAAAAAGGAAGACACGGGGAAATTGTTTGCATCAGTGCTATTTATCTGGTGAAAACACGAGCCCTAAATATTTGTATTTAACAGCATGGAGTTTGGCACTGAACACTAACACTACACTGAAGGGTTCGTTGGTTTGAATCCCAGGCTTGAAGTGTCCCCGTGGCATCAATTTGGACATGGCATTAGTCTAGGTCATCCATTTACATGCAGTAGTCACGGCTGTAAATGTCGTAAAATAGCCTAATACAAAGGCTTCAAACATTAGGCAAATATTTGAGATATTTTGTTTGACGAAAATACTTTACATTCAACGTTCAAAAATTTCAGGGAACTGTTGCTTGCATACGTAAAAATGGATGCATTTAGCAACCACTATGAAGAAATACGTCCAAATTTACTTGTGTGTTTGTGCAACGCAATTTTATTGGATTGTTTCTTCAAATGTCGCAAAACTAAGATATATTTTATATTTGCTTGAAAATATACTTTTGAAAATACAAATATGCTTTAGGTGCCTAACATTTGGTTGAGGCCCTAAAATCGATAAAAGATATTTTGGCCGTCCACACAGATTGCAGGTGCGAAGCTACGTTCTAACTCTGGAAAACACACACACAAACACAAAACAAAGAAATAGCTTGATAATACCTTTTAAAAACCAAAATGAACAAATATTTATGGCCCCAAAATGAACAAATATTTATGGCCCCAAAATGAACAAATATTTATGGCCCCAAAATGAACAAATATTTATGGCCCCAAAATGAACAAATATTTATGGCCCCAAAATGACCATGGTAAAAAATGTCTTTTTTTGCCCAATTTTCTTTCTATTGCTATTTACATAGTTTCAATTTGTTATGGTTTTTTGAACAAAAGCCGCAATTCTAACTCTCATCTAATCTAGCAACACTGCTCGAAGACTGCCTTGTTTTGGGAGGCTGGCCGTGTAAATTTTGTGGTCTTCTTGCAAGACTGAGATGGAATGGAGCGAGGGCACTGAATGAGGAGGACACGTTTTCGTGTGCCCTCCTCGGTGTTTTTCTCTCTAGAGTTCTAGGAACTCGAGTGCAGCGCTATCAGGTCGTTTCAAGCCGACGCTGCCAAAAATTGGTTGAAATACTGCCAATTACGGGCGCTCACTCCCATTGTAGAAGTATCATTCTGCCATATTCGGTCACTTTAGATCGAAAATTTTCTTTGAAGTCGGAAATTTTCTATTTCTTTATTTTACAGCTCGAAATATTATGGTTACTTTCTGCCACATTCTGTCACTTAAACAACTTCCCGGTACAAGTTTTTCTATACTGCCATTTTGTGCCACTTTCCCACTCCTACTGTCAAACTGCCAACCACATTTTTCACTGCCATTTAGTTATCTATTCTGCCACTTTTGCGAGAAGTGGCAGCAAAAACTGCCATCTGGCGTCGCTGCTCTTGTTCTCTCTAGCGCTACAAATATGTATGCATGAGCTTAGCAAGTGGCTGCGAATAGCAGGCAGGCTGGTGATCCACTGACGGATGCAGAGGCGCTTTAGTGATCAGCCGATTTAATCCCAGCATTAATCACAATTTTACAAAAAAACGCAATAATTTCACAAGCACATTTCGAAAGTTACGTGATTTTTAGTTCACAGAATTCTAAAATATAAGTTTCCACAATTTTTAGCTTCACTCAAGTTTTTTTTTTTACTCCTTGTTACGCGAGATAAATGGTTAGATATTTTGGAAATAAGGTTTTTGTGGGGTTGCAAATTTTTCACTACAGTAACCGGGTGTGATTTTCCCTTTAAGTAAAAAAAAATCTTGAACATAAAAATTCAAAGGAACGTGTATTATACGGCTGAAAAGTGTTACAATGATTTCGTTATTGTTGATATGCTTTAGAAGAAATTACTCGCGATTTGTAATGTCTTAGTTACAATCCATTAAATTTATTGGAACAATAGATAGTGCAATAATTAGGCCTGGGACTTTTATGCAAAAAATGCAAAAAATGTTTTGCATTTTGGGCCTTTTTGCAGTGATTTGTTAGTTTGAGCACTTATTTGCATTGAGCACATTTTGACTCCTTTTTGTATTTTGTTTTGCATTTTGGAAACTGTTCGGGAATGTTGAGCAGAAAAACGTGACTTTAAGGTATAAGGACCAAATTTGTTTAATTCCTAAAACTGGAAATTTCATTTAAGAATGAAAACGTGAACAAGTGATTTTGTTGTCTCGTTTTCTTTAATTTGATTTTTCTAATACAAACTTCGGAAGATGTGGTACCTTGACTAACAAAGTGCTTTTAACCTAGTCATGGATATCTTGACCTAGTGTAAGGATTGAATGATAACGCACGTTACTTTCTGTGAATTAGAGCTGTGCATCGGATAAGACGGGTCCCTGAAATCCAATCCCAACTTGGTTTCTATAATCCGAATCCGAATCAAAATCCGACAGCTTCCATTCAATCCGAAGGAATCCGAACCCGAAAATTTTCTACTCAATCCGAACGAATCCGAATCCGAATATTTTTGCCCAATCCAAACTAATCCGAATCCAAAAAATTTGCTGCCCAATCCGAACGAATCCGATGATTTGGCGCCAAATCCGAAAAAAAACAAAAATTTGGCGCTAATCCGAAAAAATCCGAAAGTTTGAAGTTCAATCCGAAATTAATCCGAAAACTTTTGCTTATTCCGATTTAAATTTGATTATTTTGTTATTTTGGCCTAATTTGGCAATACCATCACTATTTCAATTAGAAGTGCCCAGAAGATATTCTTTTAAATATAATACATTTTATTAACATTTCCACATTTTGCCTTGACTTTTTAACATTTTGGCATTTTCTGGAAAAAATAAGTATTTTCTCGATTTTTAGGCAAAATATTTCAGGAGAATTGAAGCAAATTAATTAATGCTCTTTGCACAGTAGAGTTTCCCAAAATGAACCAAATATGCTAAAATGTTTACAAAAGGATATTAATGCAATCATGCATGATGACAATCATGCCACGAGTCAAATGCAGAAAAAACTGCGTCATCAAATGGGTTAAAACGAAAATTTTATCGTTAAATCAGTTTGATGTCAAGTGAGCTGATATCCACGCACTTAATTGTAATCCAGGGGTTAAAACTTGGCAAAATCTTTCAATTTTATTCAAATAGGCTGATTTTACACAATATACTTTTTTGTAACTTTTTGATGCTTTTTTACTACAACACTTTTCTTTGATTCTCTTAATATAGAAATGTTTGATCTGCAAATGCTATTGTGTATTTGGTAAAAACTGAAACATTTAAATAACTTGTGGAGTCATTAAAAATTTCAAAGTTGAAGGCAGGAGATTGCATTTAAATTATCAAACAAAAAAGGTCTCAAAACGAAAATATTGTTAACTGAAATAAAAAAGTAAAATAAAAAGTTCGGATTGGTTTTGGATTCTGTCGGATCCGAAAAATATTTCGCAAATCCGAATCCGACAGGCTTTGACAAATCCGAACGAATCCGAATCCGATAATTCGCGCTAAAATCCGAACGAATCCGAATCCGATAATTCGCGCTAAAATCCGAACGAATTTGAATCCGAAAATTGGCGCTAAAATCCGAACGAATCTGAATCCGAAAATTCTTGCGTCAATCCGAACGAATCCGGATCCGATCGGGTCCGACTTTTCGGATCCGATGCACAGCTCTGCTGTGAATGCCAGGAAGGGTGATTTTTTACATACGAAATAAAAGTAGTTTTCCTCCAAACTTATGGCTCAAAAAGTCGGATTGACAAAAACTATGTTTTTGAAAATGAATAATGAAAAATTTAAAATCTGGATATTTGTTGCTCAACTTGGATTGAAGGAGTTGTTCTTGAGATATCTGAAAATAAAGGATTGATATCAGTTTGGTTACAAATCTCTTTTCTAAAGCATTTTCATACCCACAGGCAGAATATTAACTCTTTATAGAGTATAGAGTTTTAACTCTTTTTCAGAATATTAACTCGAGACGAAACAAGACGGTATTTTTCTTATAAATGGGCATTCTGTTAAAGCTATTCAGCAAGAAGTCAATCCTTCAAAGCTAAAGGGATTATTCATAATAGAAACAAAGGAAAAAAGGTCATCTTACTTAACAGATGATTCGTAAAAACGGAATAGAAAACCATGTCGGTGACATGTATTTTTTTGAAAAATGTTGGAGTACTGAAACATTTGGTTTTTAAAGCGTTTGTTTTTTTCAGTGGAAAAATCGACATGGCTTTAGACTTGAATTCAGTGGAAATAATTTGTTCTGACTCTTGAAGTCAATTGTTTTGGCAAAACATTTGCAATGAAGATGAGTTTCATATATGGTTTCAATCGCAGGTATAGATAAAACAGCTAGCTATTCAGTTTCTTTTGAAACACCCGGTAATCTTACATCTATGTTTGTAATTGGCCTTTACAATTTTACTTTTTTTCTCATGAAAAGCGATTTTTGTTAGATTCTCTGTTGAGGTAGTCCACTTTTAGAGCCGTTTTAAAGCGGGAGCATTTTGAGTAGTGATGGACCGAAAGGGCTCATAACCGAAACCGAAAGCAGCTGACTACAAAATTGTATAAATCCAAAATACACCTTAAAAATCAAATTGCTCATGTGTTTGATGTTGGGCTGTCGCAAATTTTGAAAAAATCGGGAAACTTAAATTTCAGAGGATTTTGGACGAAATTTTTTTCGATTTTGTTGTCAAACTCCATCCTATATAGTGCCTGCCTGCTTTTGTTTTCGGTAGGCATAACCGAAACCGAAACCGAAAGCGGTTTCGGTCCATCACTGATTTTGAGCTCTCATGATATGTCCTTTCCTTTGCGATTTGACGAAAAAAAATCCATGCAGGATTTGAGATCACAGTCGAAAAGAGCGACTTCAAGCGGCAATTGTCACATTTCTTGGAATGTATGTAGAGGTAGAGAAATTCCTAAAAAGTGCCCTTCACTTTGCTAAGTTTGAATGCCTCTAATTCATCTCCAGTGATTTGAAATTGGCAGCAGTTAACAGCAAGTTGTTAATTATTGTATCAAGAAATAGTTTTTTTTTTATAGTTCTTAAATTTTGGAGACATCGAAATTTTTGCCTCATTTTGAAGTTCTTACACGTTTAAAATGTCAACTTTAGTTTCAAAATTAGTCACCCTCTATATATGAGAAAGGAGAAAAAAGGGAAAAGGGGAAGGCAAGAGCAAGAGTCCAGCTTCAATCTGACCCCCAAAAGGATTCGAACCTACACCGTCTGGGGAAGCACTTACACTCGGCACTGTTAAGAACGCGCTAGTATGCGTAGCCACTCTGGCTTTTATTATCTGGCTTTAGACTAATAAAACTGTCAAAAATTAAACAAAAAAAGACGAATAGAATTGCCTGATTAGACGGAAAGACGAATAACATTGACTGATTAAACGAAAAAAGACAAATAAAAGGTCCCATAAAACAAAAAAAATGCTTAAAATACGTTAAAATCGGATCAATTTCCCAAAAAGGCGAATGAAACAGTTTTATAAGAAAAGACAAATTAAGTGCCAATAAAGACGAAAAAAAGACCTTTAAATACCACTCCCACAAAATAGATAATACCGGGGAAAAATCGGTTTGCTTGTGCAAAAAAGGCGGAATCTGGAAAATTTAAAAAATGAAGTGATTAATGGGCAAGAGATTTTCGGTAGTAAATATGTCAAATAAAAAGCAAGAGTTAAAAATGCCTTATTTTGAGGAGTGTTTTCTGTAGAGCTGAAGTCAGATATGCAAATACATTAATTGTTCTTATGGTCAGAAAGCTTTTTCAATCCAATAGTAACCTTTTCTTTCTGCGTCTGTTTGGCAGAACTATGAGAATAAGTTAATTTGTAAGTGTGGATTGTATTTTGTTGGTGCAAAACCGCAACTGACAATCAAATTGCTTCTTTGCCTTAAGCTTTGACGTTGCACTTTCTACGAATTTATTATTTGCTTGGGTAGTTGAAAACAAGGCCTAAAGAGCTTCAAATTCAAGATAATCCAAGTTTTTGCCCAATTAAACGAGAAAAGACGAATAAGATTGCCCGATTAGATGAAAAAAGACGAATAAAATCCAAATTAAACGTAAAAAAAATCGCGACGAATGAAGGTAAAAAAGACGAAAAAAATTAATAAAGACGAATAAGTTTATTCGTCTAAAGTTCCTGTCCCTAGTTATCACGTTTTAGCATCATACACCTGGATTCATTTTCTTGATTTATACACGAACCACTGTACTACAGGACGAATTTCAGAGCAGTGTCCATGACGTCATCAATCCACCTTGCGTTGAATCATCACTAGAGGCCGGGAAAAAATGTTGGAAAAAAGTCCAAAAAATGTCATTAAAATGTCAGGAAAAAGGGCAAAAAATGTTGAAATATAGGGCAAAAGGGCAAAAAAATTTGAAATTTAGGGCAAAAAATGTAGGACAATACGCAAAAAATAACTGTTTTATTGCTTTGACGCACCTCAGTTTTGACCAATTTCTGAGATCAGCAAGCATCATTGTAAAAATTTAATGGCTGGAAAAGGACTGCTATCTTACGCTGCAACTTTGCTGTGAAGTGATGTTTGCTATCAAACACCTTTTTCTATCGTATTTGGCAATTCTGTTCAAATTCACTGCAGAACTGCACCGTTTTAAGGGCCTTCTTGGGCTAGGCGTCAGTTGAAGTTCGGCCGTCCTGTGGTGAGAGGTTCTTCCTTGAGAAGACTACTTAATACAGTGTGACCAGACATCTGAAGGAAATAATGCCATCAAAACAGTTTATGTTTTAGGTGAGATAGCACATTCAGACTCTTTGAAAGGCAATAGATATTATTATTATTACTCATTTATTGCGATGTCTTTTATCATCAACATGGTTTCGAAACATTGCAAAAGTAAAGCGTATGGTATGGATGTGCCAAATCACCACAGATCAAACATATGCAATCATCAGTAGGAATGGGATGGAATTCTTTCCTACTGCAATTAACATGGTGTTCAGCGTCAAGTATTTCCCGAAATATTAGCCTTTGGTGCCTCGGGTACACTGAAATCAGAGGAAGAACGCGGCTTCGCCAGAAGTATGAAGGAATATCAGAAAAAAGAGTGATTGAGGGCGGTTTGGGAAGGTCGTAGAAAAGGGTGAGCTGAACTCCCTTGAAATAGATATTAAACTCTGAGTAAATAATGGC
This sequence comes from Tigriopus japonicus, assembly GCA_010645155.1. NCBI lineage: Eukaryota > Metazoa > Arthropoda > Copepoda > Harpacticoida > Harpacticidae > Tigriopus > Tigriopus japonicus. The sequence goes on along the minus strand of CM021320.1, from coordinate 9,773,892 downwards.
AACAGTGCCAACAAAAAACATACTTTACTCTACTCATAGCTATTTACCCACGTAAAATAATCACGGAAACAGGGGTCACAAAGTTTCTGATTTGAACTTTTTCACAACTTTTTGACAAAAAGAAACTTAAAGGGCACTTTTCCCCCTTTCCAAAGATTTGAAATAAATTGGCATTGTAAAATGTGAAGTTGAAGAATGACAATTTTAGCAGGAAATTTTGGCGGGAAATTTCAAGCCTTCATTCATTTGATTAATTGGTCCTTCAGAACCGGTTTGGGATAACATTTTTGAGCAAAAATTACAAAAAATGTTAAAAAAATGTTGAAAATTTCCAAAAAATGTCAAATAAAATTAAAATGTTATATTCACGTAATATTGGCAAAAAATGTAAAAAAATATTTTTAATGTAAAAAAATTTTTTCCCGGGCTCTAATCATCACTGATCCGTCATTAATTCTAGGTTGAGAGAAGCTCAACATTCATTTGCGAGGAAAAGAGAATTCAGTCAGGGACGCCACTCAAACATGTTGTTACAATCTATTCATTTCTTTTCATAAGCAAAGCTAATTACATTAGATTTTGAAAAACGATTCGAAATTTTGAAGTCATTGCAAGATTTATCAGAATCAATAGTCTTTTCTACTCATGTTTCTTTTGCCCATTCAACCCTGGTTTAGTTTGAGAATTCTCCACATGGTGTCAGTGTTTGTTCGTTTGACAGGGTGAAAACTCGAACAAAAGGTTCATTAAGGGGCAATATTCCTTATCTTGTTTAAAACAGAAATTGGGTTCTTTTTGTCTTCTTTTAACTCAATATTTTAAGCCAGTATATAAAAGTGGTCGTTGAACTATTCTTGGAGAGGCTTGTTCAATGTTGGATATAAGTGGTCAATTTAAGTTAGGGAACCAACCCTTATCAATTTGGTCACCTTAAAAAACGTGCGACCATTGTGAATTTAGCTTCGAAGAAGATGTCACTCCAAAAAACTTGTGGATTTACCGAACATTCTGGTCATCTTGCCATCTCCAAGTGTCACTGTCACATTCTAGTGTTTTAGTGCACAGAGAGATCCAGTCAAGCTGATTGAGGAAGAAAATTTGGATGGGTAGTGTGTGGCCCTTCAAAGAAAAAGAGAGCTTTACTTCATCCTTCTTTCTTTCTTCCAATCAAAGAACATCGTATTCTCCATTGATGAGAACTACTCAAAGTCAATTGTGTCACTTATGTGTTTGTTCAGCATGCTTTCGAGCCTTTCATCTCTGTCAGATCATTTAATGGATCGATGGATGGACAAAAACTGGATCGTAGGATTCATAAAAAGGTTCAGGGAATATTGGTCTTCTTTTGTCACGACTGCTAACTTTGCTGTGGTGATTCACAGCACTAACATGCAGTTAGACAAGAACAAGCACGTGGAATTGAAGTGGCAACCCTAAGATACAGAGACAGGCTAATTTTGAGAAAGATCAACTATGAGAAGACCAGTCCACACAAGACATCAATGGTTAACCAACCACAAGAGAGTGCCTTCATTGCTAGATTGGACTACATCCACAAAGATGCTAAAATTTGCGGATGATTTGAAGATTATTGGGATTATCTTGCAACCTCAAGATGAGAAATGAGTCCAAAGTGAGCTCAGCAGAAGATTGGGCCTCGAATAATGGAATGACCTTCAATGTGGATAAGTGTGAGATGATGAGGTTTGGAAAGAGGCCAAAAACCACTCCCAAGAATATCCTGAAAGGCCAGAAACATGAGAGCGTAGAGATGGAAACAGACCTTAGTATCAAATCCGATCGGAACATGAAATTCCATGAACGCTGTGCTGATATCGTCATGCGGACGAGTAGAATGATGAGTCTCGTGCAACGCACTTTCACCATGAGGGGCAAGAACATTTTAACTAGACTGTACAAAGTGTAGTTAGATTTATACTAAAGTATAACATGACTTTTTGCTCTCCTTGAAATGTTTTAAAATACAACCATTCACTTGAACACACATCATTTCTCTGGTTAAATGCCATTGTTAAAATGTTGTTATGTTCCGCCATTCACTCAAAAACAAATGTTATTAGTAAAAATAATCAAAATTAATTGAATCAAAGGCAGTCATTACATGTCCTAAATTCCCGGTGTTGGCCCTAAGCTGGAGGTCCTTCGACCTTGAAATGAATCCTTCGTAGAGTCATCTTTGATTTATATTTCAAGACAAAAGATTGCACACAACTGCAATCATTATCCAGAACTTGTTCTTTTCTTTAAATTTCGTTGAGAAGGTATGATTGCACAATTAGGGTTCCAGGATAACTGGGTACATGGGATAACTCAGCACAGGAAAACTGGGTACAACGGAAAACTCGGTACAGCGGAAAACCGGGTACATCGGAAACCTCGGTACTGGAAGATTCAGTACAAGAAAACTGGGTACAGCGGAAAACTGGGTACAGTGGAAAACTGGGTACAGCGGAAAACTGGGTACAGCGGAAAACTGGGTACAACAGAAAACTGGGTACAGCAGAAAACTGGGTACAGTGGAAAACTAGGTAGACCTAAAAGCTGGGTAGAGCAAAAAACTGAATACATCTAAAAGTGAGATGAAACACACTTTATCTGTCTGGAAAGCTTGCAATGTTTTTACAGGAAGCAAAATATATCCTGCAACTAATTCTTTCAAGGTTTTGCCCGTCTCACCCTTTTTTGCAATTTCCAGCAATTTTAGCGATGAAACTATGGTATTTTGAATAAGTAAGTGCAGTGCTAGAGCTTAAGTTCCTTGAGCTTTAATTTAATTAATTTCATAAAATGAACGAAAACACTTGACCAATAAATCAGGTTTAGAAAAAATGCTATTTTTTAGAGCTTCCAAAAATGTTTTTATAAAGTTAATGCCCACCCTTTCCCTCTGTCTAGTGGATATTACGCCTTGAACGGCGCCTCCTGAACCCAGAATGGGCCTCCTACAACTCCAATACATATATATTAATTGTACTTATAATATATCCAATGAGACAATGATTCTCGCAATAAACAACATTTTGATAAAGTTAATGAAAGTTCCTCTGCGCCTACATTAATAGTTAAATTGCCAGGTTAAATATGTTGATATGGCTTTAAGATGTATTCAGTTGAATGTTGAACCCAGTTTCGGCAGTACCCAGTTTTGCGTTGTAAGTCACCAGTTTTCTGCTGCACCCATGCACCCAATTTTCCCCTGTACCCAGTTTTCTGATGTACCTAGTTTCCGATGTACCCAGTTTTTCCGCTGTACCCAGTTTTCCGTTGCACCCAGTTTTCCGCTGTACCCAGTTTTCTGCTGTACCCAGTTTTCCGCTGTACCCAGTTTTCCGCTGAACACAGTTTTCCGCTGTACCCAGTTTTCCTGTACTGAATCTTCCAGTACCGAGTTTTCCGATGTTCCCAGTTTTCTGCTGTACCAAGTTTTCTGTTGTACCCAGTTTTCCTGTGTTGAGTTATCCCATGTACCGAGCTATCCTGGAACCGTTTGTTCAGCATGCTTTCGAGCCTTTCATCTCTGTCAGATCATTTAATGGATCGATGGATGGACAAAAACTGGATCGTAGGATTCATAAAAAGGTTCAGGGAATATTGGTCTTCTTTTGTCACGACTGCTAACTTTGCTGTGGTGATTCACAGCACTAACATGCAGTTAGACAAGAACAAGCACGTGGAATTGAAGTGGCAACCCTAAGATACAGAGACAGGCTAATTTTGAGAAAGATCAACTATGAGAAGACCAGTCCACACAAGACATCAATGGTTAACCAACCACAAGAGAGTGCCTTCATTGCTAGATTGGACTACATCCACAAAGATGCTAAAATTTGCGGATGATTTGAAGATTATTGGGATTATCTTGCAACCTCAAGATGAGAAATGAGTCCAAAGTGAGCTCAGCAGAAGATTGGGCCTCGAATAATGGAATGACCTTCAATGTGGATAAGTGTGAGATGATGAGGTTTGGAAAGAGGCCAAAAACCACTCCCAAGAATATCCTGAAAGGCCAGAAACATGAGAGCGTAGAGATGGAAACAGACCTTAGTATCAAATCCGATCGGAACATGAAATTCCATGAACGCTGTGCTGATATCGTCATGCGGACGAGTAGAATGATGAGTCTCGTGCAACGCACTTTCACCATGAGGGGCAAGAACATTTTAACTAGACTGTACAAAGTGTAGTTAGATTTATACTAAAGTATAACATGACTTTTTGCTCTCCTTGAAATGTTTTAAAATACAACCATTCACTTGAACACACATCATTTCTCTGGTTAAATGCCATTGTTAAAATGTTGTTATGTTCCGCCATTCACTCAAAAACAAATGTTATTAGTAAAAATAATCAAAATTAATTGAATCAAAGGCAGTCATTACATGTCCTAAATTCCCGGTGTTGGCCCTAAGCTGGAGGTCCTTCGACCTTGAAATGAATCCTTCGTAGAGTCATCTTTGATTTATATTTCAAGACAACAGATTGCACACAACTGCAATCATTATCCAGAACTTGTTCTTTTCTTTAAATTTCGTTGAGAAGGTATGATTGCACAATTAGTAGCCTCTCAATGTAAGAAAATCACATGTTGCCATCCAAGGAAGGTGATCCCCTTTATTGAAAGGTCATTCTGTTAACTTTACTTTTCATCCTTGCAAATTGGCCGGGTAGGTTTAAATTGCACTTAAGACCATAAGGAGCAAATTTATATACATTTTCATAAAGAATACAGCTAAATCTCTTATCTAGAAGAGACCATGAAATCCCACAATGGGTGTACCAATTTCCAAAGAGAAAGTATATTGCAGCCAACAAATTGTTTCTAAACTTACGACGACACAGAAATGGCATGTGAAAGTGCAGGCAAGTTGTTGTTGTTTTATTTTGCTCATTTGTTAGTTCACAACAATATTCTTTAGAATTGTTCAAAATTCCTCAATTCTTCTCTCTGCTTTGTTCCTTGCCCATTTTATGATCGATCCTGTTTTCACATCCCGTCATTATCCCAGGATTTTTTTTACAGATTTTTTACTACCGCTACAAGGAATGCGATTCCGTGTAAATTGAAGGATTTCTCCCAACAGCTTCAATCCGACCCCCAACAGGATTCGATCCTACGCCGTCTGGGGAAGCACTTACACTCGGCTCTTAAAAGAACGCAATAGTACGCGCGGCCACTCTGGTTTCCTTAAAACTTTGACTCAGCCATGGGTAAAATTGGCACATTACAAATCTCAAGTGTCAAATATGGTGAGAAAACATTTTGAAAATAGTTAAATATCCTATATAGCTTTATAGTTTAATAACTACGGTAGCAATTAACTTTAGGGATCAACAGGGGAGATGGTTGTAGTGCAGTTGATTAACGGCTGACCGAGTTACGCTTTGGTTCATGGGTTTGATCCCAGGTCTTCCCCCCACCCTAGTGGACAATTTCTATCGGATTTATGCCTCGAATGGCTTCTCATAAAACCTAGAATGGGCTTATTTCATGGATTCAAATCATGACAAAATATAGACTGTACAAATTGTATCAAAAATCCAATGAGGCATTATCTTGGAATAAACATTACTATTATTATTATAAAAAACTTTGGATATTTATTCTTAATGTGCTGCTTGTTTGTTTCTGTTAACAGCCTTCATCGACTCCAATCTGTGTTAATAATTATCATCAAGGAAAACGTATAGTCTTTGTTTCTCTTTTTATTCACATGGCCACTCAAAGGACTTTTTGTTAATGCATTCAATTGTTAACTGTGTACCAGCCTTGCAATTTTGAGCCAAAATCTAGTTAGAAATGTCATCCCTTACACATTGAAAAAGCTCAGATAGGCAGGCTTTAAGGTATTAAACTATTATACCCATTGGGAGTTATTGATCTCTTAATATATTAATTTCTTCAATCTTATTTTCACTCTACTAAGTTAGAGGAAAAGTTAACTTTTATCCAACCCAGGCAGAGTTCACTATCTTAAATACTTCATTCCAATTTCATGATCACTCCATAGGTATCTCATTAGTAGTGACGGGCAAAAAGTGCAAATCAAAATAAGCTTTTACCAAAAGTTGCACAAAAGTCAGCCCAAAATCGTAAAGTAAAATGCAGAAAAAGGTCAATAGCGCAAATAAAAACCAAAAAAACGCAAATACACTTGGGAAAAATTCGCAAAAAACTGAAGTTTCTGAAACAAAAAGCCTCAGATACTTTCTTGTCATCTGCTTGTTATTTTTCAATCTTCAAGAGCAAAATTTAGATATTGAAGTAGTAGTAATCAATACTATGCTAGCCTACGCTGGGAGCCGTAAAATCGGATTTAGTTTTCAAATTTGAAAGAAATCTTCCAAAAGTAAACATTTTCGAAGAAAAAATAGCGAACTCTCAACAATTTGTTCATTTTAGGCCGAATTCGTAAAAAATCGTGCAAATAAAGGCGAAAAGTGCAAAAAGGCAAAAAAATGTGTTCATGTCACTAAAAATCTTTTTACACTTTTTGCCCGTCCCTACTCATTAGTTTTACTCCTATTAAAGGACACAAATAGTCATTAGAAGTTATAAAAAGAATCACACTTCCAAATTTTCATGGTATGCTTAAGACATTTCTTTGAGTATGTTAAGACATGTTTCCTTGTTGGGAAGCACTTCAAGAAACACTATCAAAAAGAACTTTCTTTCTTTGGTGAGTTGTTAAATGGACCAAATGCATTTGTGTTGAAATTTTGGGCAAATATATGCAAATAAAAAACTTCTGTTTTGAGCTTAAAAGAAAAAGCCCAGACTTAT